>AWOL01S0015947.1:0-35332 GCA_000715115.1 Nicotiana otophora | reverse complement strand
CCCCGAATAACAATAAACATTGGCCCCAATGTTTAATAAAAATAAGAACAGGGAAGAGTAGGGAGTTAAGAGAACTCCCTATGTGGTCTCAGTCTGCACGGGATCCGCAGCACCCTCTGTCTCCTCTAGTTGTATCTCATCATCACCTGGTTGAGGGACAATAGGGTTGCTGAGTATCTGGATCATCTCCTCAGCAGTGTGGGCAGTCGCAACCGGCTCCTCAGACTAGCTGGCTGCTATATGCCATGCCTCTGGTACTGCTGGTGTTGCCTGCGTTGTTGGGTCTGAAGGTGCTCCCTCCATAAGTAGGTTCAGTGGTAGATCTCCGGCGGATGCAATTTTGGCAACCACTTTTCTCAACTTGTCCACTGACCTCTTCGATGCCTGAGACTTCCGCATCTTCTTTATTTGCTTTCCCAACTTCTCAATGACCTCCACATGCGCCACTAAAGTCTCCATAATGGTCTTCTGGTTGTCTAGAATCTTCTTCAATATTTCCTCCACTGACGGAGGTACCTGTAGTGCTGCTGGGGCTGCTGATTGTGCTGCAACAACACTGGATATGTCAGACAGCTTTGAAGTAGCTGCCTGCATCCAGTTGTTGAGACTGCCAATATCTGGGAGACTCGCAGCGCAGTCTGTGGATAAGTGGATGAAGCTGGCACTGATAATGGAACTGAAAATGAAGTCGGTGGTCTAGAAGACGACATTGGTGGCATGTTTGTTGTCTCGGTAGAAGGACCGGCTGCTGTGGAAGGCTCAGCAGCTGAATCAGTAACTACTACCACTGGCTCCTCAGACTGGCCAACGGAGGTAGCTACCTTACCCTTGAACTTCGGGTTGTCAGCACCCTACAGGTGGTACCATAAAAAAGGCTTCTTGGAATTTACTTCTGTTTCATATTGCCTCAGCTCCACCTTTTGATCTTTGAAGTATTCTTTGAGGAAGTTCGGGTACGGGTATGATCTCTCATCTTTCTGGACAGCTAATGTGATGTTGGTGGACATGATGGCACCAACTTTAATTGGATACCCAGCCATAATCAAAGCCACAGGACTGCACGGGGAAGTGGGAAGTTGTTCTCATTTAGGCACGGATCAATGCGACTGCACAAAAATGTTTGCCACCCTTTTGCTTCAAACTTTAGGGTGGCCCGAACTATGGGAACCCCTGTTGTAAGCAACAGAGATGTTGATCCTCGAATAGCCAAAATCTCAACTAGCCACGGGCGAGCTGCATCACCCATATCTAGCTTTTTCAAGTATTGGACTGCCTTCACTTCTTCAAATCTGACATAAGAGATCAAAGCACAGGAATCGAATCGGATTTTTCAGATTTCGCACTTTTGTCACCTTGGTTCCCTTCTTAAACTGAGCCACATTGGCATAAAATTCTTCAACCAAGTGCTCATTTGTATCGAGAATGCTTTGGGTGAACCATTTCCATCTTTTTCTCTCCTGGAACTGTCTGAGGACATTTGGGTTGTGCTTATCCAAATCCTTCATCAAGAATTGGTGCTCAAGAGTGAGCGATCTCTAGGGCCACCACTCTTTAAATCTGTTAAAGGCAGTCAAGCTGACAACTCTATCTTCCCACATCTCCCTTTACCTCGACCTCTCTAAACCGCCCAATATAGCATCACCCCCTCTACCATCGTCGGGGACATCATCATCATCATCAATATTGATTGGTGCAACCGAGGCATGTGAGGAAGAGGGCTCAAAATCTGGGCAACTTTTTTCCGAACCTTCAGAAGAACTAGCAGCGTAAAATGACTCATCTACCAAGTGGAATCTACCCGGTACTTGTTGTGATTGGGCTTCGGTTGTGCTTGCACGGAGTTACCCTCAGAAGCTTCCCCAGATGGGAGATACTCACTAGTCTCGGAGGGTTCAGGAACTCTGTTGGCGGTTGGTTTCTTGCCTATGGTCCTCTGAATGGAAAGTGGTAGGTTACTCTTGCCTCGGCCTAGGCCACGGGAGGGTTATTCCCTCCCTTTTGATGTATCTCCTCCACCACGTGATCTAACCATCGTCTGCAATTCATAACAATAAGAATTAGTTAAAGTTCAGGTTCATAGGACACAGATATATGCATGACACTTACAGGTCGGTTGTGGAAAAATAGAAAATGTAGTGTGGACCGCACAAAAATGAGTGCGGCCGTACTGCCAAGTGCGGGCCGCACAAAAGTGAGTGCGGCCGCACAACCAAAACTGCGTACCGCACAATTTTGAGTGTGGCCGCACAACCCCAAGTTCAGAAAACTGGGTTCTCTGATCATTCATCAGTACGAACTGCACAATTTCACTACGGACCGCATATTTTTGAGTGCAGTCCGCACAATTCAACCACATAGAAGCCCTAAGTTAAAGGACTGCGGACCATATAAAAATGTGTGCGGGCGCACAATTTGAATTTCACGGGCAGTAAACTAGGGTCATGCAATTTTTCACAATTTAGACATGGTTTGCACAAATTGACAAGTTTAGTGGTCTACCCAGTTCCTAATTAACACATACGAGGCTACCCACATGATTTTGAAGCACATTTGACATTTATAGTCCTAAAAATAACTAAACTAATCAAAGAAAACAAGAACACAAATTAAGAAGAAAGGACAAAAATCTAACATGGATTGAACATACTAGTAGTGAATGATGCAGGTGAGAATCTAACTTGATGAAATGAGAGAAGATTTAGAGCTAATGGGGTATGCGGTGTGCTTGCTTACGGCTTAATATTTCAAAGAGTGTAAAGTGTGAAAAGTTATGAAAAGCCCTATTTATAGGTTGACCCGTCGGGCCCAGAACTTACCTGAGTGCGGCCGCACAATTTTGAGCGCTGTCCGCACTCCTTACCTGTACCTTGGAAGAATTTATGCGGTCCGCACAAGAATGAGTGCAGCCGCAAATTGTTAAGGAAATTTGACAGGCCAAACTTCAGAGACCATGCATTCAGGATCTTCCAGTTGTGCGACCGCACACAGAATTGTGCTGCCGCATTGTGATTATGCGGTCCGCATAATTTTGGTACGGTCCGCACTTTTGTGACACTTAGACGATTTTTCTTGCACAGTCCCTGCAATTCACACCCATTCTTGCATACACTTCAAAGCTAGTTAGCACAAAATAAAGCTATCTAACAAAGAAGAAAAATAAGAAAAAGAAAAAGACACATGGGTTTCCTCCCAAGAAGCGCCTGATTTAACGTCACGGCATGATGCAGATTACCAGTCATTTGAAATGAAGAACCGCCACAATGTGGCCATCATCAACCTTGCCAAGATAATATTTAACCCGATTCCCATGGACTTTAAACACCTCATCATTCTTATTTTTCAAATCTAGAGCACCAAAGGGGTTTACATTCACCACTTCAAAGGGGCCACTCCATTTTGACTTCAACTTTCCTGGAAATATCCGTAATCGGGAATTGAACAATAGCACAAGATCACCCTCTTTAAATTCCTTGTTGTGGATGTACTTGTCATGAAGGTACTTCATCTTCTCCTTGTAAAGAGACGAGCTTGTGTAGACATGATACCGGAATTCATCAAGCTCATTCAATTGTGACATCCTTAGATTTGCCGCGACATCCCATTCGAGGTTCAACTTCTTCAAAGCCCACATGGACTTATGCTCAAGTTCTACCGGAAGATGGCATGCCTTTCCGAACACTAACCGGTATGGATACATCCCGGCCGGTGTTTTGTAGGACGTTCTATAAGCCCAAAGAGCATCATCAAGTTTTCTTGACCAATCTGTCTAGTTGGCATTGACTGTCTTTGATAAAATACTTATCTCCCGGTTGGAGACTTCAACTTGTCTGCTTGCTTGAGGATGGTAGGGGGTTTATACTTTGTGAGTGACACCATACTTTGTGAGTAAGGTGTCAAAAGCCTTGTTGCAAAAATGCAAACCTCAATCACTAATAATGGCTCTTGGGGTACCAAACCTCGTGAAGATGTTCTTTTTCAAGAATTCCACCACACTCCTTGCTTCATTATTGGGCAAAGCAATGGCCTCAACCTATTTAGATACATAATCCACCGCAACTAGAATGTAGGTGTTCCCACAAGAGCTAACAAACGGACCCATAAAATCAATACCCCACACATCGAAGATATATATCTCTAAAATGGTGGTGAGAGGCATTTTATTCTTCTTTGAGATCCCACCGGCCCTTTAGCATTCATCACACCGCTTGACAAGCTCACTAGAATCCTTGTAGAGAGTAGGCCGATAGAATCCACAACTCAAAATGTTTTTCGCTGTTCTTTCTCCACCATGGTGACCACCATACGGTGAAGAGTGGCAAGCCACAAGAATACCCATTTGTTATTCCTATGGCACATATCGTAAAATCACACCATCAGTACATATTCGGAAAAAGATACGGCTCATCCCAATAATAGTCAAGGCAATCCCGTTTGAGCTTATTCCTTTGGTTTGAAGATAACTCATTCGGTACAATTCCACTCACAAGATAGTTTTCTAAGTCGACGAACCATGGCATCCAGGTCATTGAAACGGCTAGGAGTTGCTCGTCGGGAAATGAATCATTGATCTTAAGGCCGTCATGTGGCCTCCCCTCCTCCTCCAATCAGGACAAGTGGTCCGCCACTTCATTCTCTCTACCCTTGCGATCTTGAATCTCTAGATCAAACTATTGCAATAGAAGCACCCATCGCATCAACCTTGCCTTAGAATCTTTCTTGCTCATCAAATACCGAAGCGCCGCGTGGTCGGTGTGAACAATCACCTTTGTACCCACCAAGTACGGGCGAAACTTCTCCATAGCAAAGACAATAGCAAGGAGCTCTTTTTCGGTCATTGTGCAGTTGACTTGGGCATGATTCATGGTCTTGCTTGCATAATAGACCGGATGGAAGATTTTGTTGATACGTTTCCCTAACACCGCTCCAACCGCCAGATCACTTGCATCACACATGAGCTCAAAAGGCAAGCTCCAATCCGACGCGGTAATAATAGGAGTAGTAGTCAACTTGAACTTAAGCAACTCGAATGCCTTTATGCAATCTTCATTGAAATTGAACTTGGCATCCTTCTCCAAACGTTTACACAAAGGGCTCACCACTTTGGAAAAATCTTTGATGAATCGGCAATAGAACCCCGAATGACCCAAGAAGCTCCTCACTCCCTTCACGGATGTAGAGGGAGGGAGTTTGGAGATCACTTCAATTTTGGCTTTACCAACCTCAATACCATACTTTGAAATCTTGTGACCGAGGACAATGCCTTCCTCGACCATGAAGTGACATTTCTCCCAATTCAAAACCAAGTTAGTTTCCTCACATCTTTCCAATAACTTGTCCAAGTTGTTCAATCAATCATTAAAAGAATTCCCAACGATGGAGAAATCATCCATGAAGACCTCAAGAATATCTTCCACCATATCGGTGAAAATAGCCAACATACACCGTTGAAAAGTATTCGGTGCATTACATAACCCAAATGATATCCACGAGAAATCAAAGGTACCATATGGACAAGTGAAAGTGGTTTTCTCTTGGTCCTCATGAGCAATAACAATCTGATTGTAGCCGGAGTATCCATCCAGGAAGCAATAAAAATCACGTCTGGACAACCTATCCAATATTTGATCAAGAAATGGAAGCGAAAAATGATCTTTCTGAGTGACTTTGTTAAGCTTCCTAGAGTCCATGCATACTCTCCACCCGGTGACAGTTCTTGTGGGGATCAATTCATTCTTGTCATTTGTTATCACGGTCATGCCCCCTTTCTTTGGGACACATTGCACCGGAGAAGTCCATGAGCTATCGGAAATGGGGTAAACAACCCCGGCATCCAACCACTTTATAATATCCTTATTGAACACCTCTTGCATTTCTTCCTTTAGCCTCATTTGTTGTTTAACGGAGGATTTGGAACCCTCCTCCAATATAATCTTGTGCATGCAAAAGGCGGGGCTTATGCCTCGGATATCCGCCAAAGTCCATCCGATTGCTCTTTTCCTCCTTTATAGCACCTCCAATGTGGACTCTACATGTATGTTAGTCAAACAAGAAGAAAGGATAACCGGTAAAGTAGAAGAAGGTCCAAGGAATTCATACCTGAGATGCGAAGGCAATGGCTTTAACTCCAAAGTGGGAGGCTCCTCGATTGAGGGCTTTGTTAGAGGAGTCTTCCGGTTTTCAAGATCTAAAGATAGCTTGCGGGGCTCATAAGTGTACGACCCATCCCTTGCAATGCATTCACACATTCCACATAGCCATCTTTCTCCTCATCATCATCAAGGTTGATCAATACGGCTTCCAAATTATCCTCAACATTCATTGTGGCACTAGCATCATCAACAATTACTTTGGTCACTAAATCCACGAATGAACAAACTTTGTTGCTATTTGGTTGCCTCATCAATTTTCACACATGGAAAACCACCTTTTCGTCACCCACCAGGAAAGTGAACTCACCGGCTTCCACATCAACATGAGCCTTCCCCGTAGCAAGGAAATGTCTACCCAAGATAATAGGCACCTCGTAGTCAACCTCACAATCAAGGATCACAAAGTCCGTAAGAAGGATGAACTTATCAACACAGATTAACACATCATCAATAATTTCCAATGGCCTCTTCATAGTCTGATCCGCCATTTGCAACCTCATAGATGTGGGTCTTGGTTGCCCAATTTCCAAAGTTTTGAACACAGACTAGGACATCAAGTTGATACTTTCCCATAAATCACATAAAGCTTTGGCAAAGTCGGCGCTCCCAATAGTGCAAGGATTTGTGAAAGCACCCGGATCTTCCAATTTCGGAGCCATCGAGTGCACAATAACACTCACTTCATGTGTCATCTTTATAGTTTCACAATTCATCGACTTTTTCTTGGTGATCATGTCCTTCATGAATTTTGTATAACCCGGAATTTATTCCAACGCCACAACCAATGGTACATTGATAGACAAACTCTTCATCATGTCAATAAACTTTTTAAATTGGTTCTCACTATTTTGCTTTGCAAGCCTTTGAGGGTATGGAGGAGGAGGCCTTTGCATTGGTGCCTTAGCCTTTGGCACTACCAGTTCTGGTATGTCAATCATGTGCTCCCTAGACGGGTTCACCTCTTCTTGCGTCTCCTCCATATTTTCATCAATATCAATTCTCACTTCATCATTAGCTTGAACCACATTGCTTGGAATTTCATCTTCTTGAACCATAACATCATCATCCGCAATTCTTCTTTGATTTGAGGTGCTTGCATATCCACCTTTTCCACTTCTCGTAGTCACGGCCATAGCATGTCCCGTATTATTCCCACCCTTTGGGTTCACCACCGTATTACTTGGTAGTTCTTAGGACGAATGTTCAATGCTTGTGAGATTTGGCCAAGTTGAACCTCCAAATTGCGGATTAAAGTGTTGTGGGAGGTTAATTGAGCATCAAAGTCGGCATTTTTCTCCATTATTTGCTTGAACATATTTTAAATTTGTCCCATCTCATTGTTAGAAGAGCTCGGGCCTTGAGAATGATAGGGAGGTGGATTGCTCAGTCGTTGAAACATCGGGGGCCTTTGAAAACCCAACCCCCGGTTGTTGTTGTTGTTGTTGTTGTTCCACCCTCCTTGATTACCTCCCCAATTATTTTGATTATTGCCACCACAATTGCCTTAGTTTCCTTGATTATTCCAATTGCCTTGATTATTATTATTTCCCCAATTGCCTTGATTATTGTTGTCACCACTCCAATTGTCTTGGTGGCCTTGGTTGTTCCAATTTCCTTGTGATCTCCATTGTTGTTGATTTTGAGCATTGTTTCTTTAACCTTGATAATTGTTGACATATTGCACTTCTTCTTCTTTCTCATTATACGGATCAACTTGTTCATACCCATTATCATCTTGCATGAATTGTTCCGGACGGCTTTGCTCTTGTTGACCTTTTTGTCGTCTCTTGTTCATCATCATATTTACGCCTTTCATCGCATTTACTTGTTTTGGCCCTTGAACTTGTTGCAGCAATTGGACCTTCTGCGGTCGCATAAAATGCAAGTAGAAGAGAGAAACTAAGAGGTCAAAATCCCTACTTATCACCGCTATGTGCTTGAGTTATTCTTTGAGTTGAGTAACCTCGGCGAAAAGGTTTTCCTAGGTGGATCTAGCAGATTTGAGGCTGATGTCGAGCTCGTGGACAATTGAACTAAAGAACCTATTATGCTTAATGGTTTTCACGTACTTCTCTTCTAGCTGGGCATGTTTCACCTCCACAGCAGCAAGCTCTTCACCTTTGGAGTTCAAGGTTGCCTCCAAGTTAATCACTCTTTCAGCGGAAGCAACGTCACGATCGGCTGCAGCAAGAACGACATTCTGGACTTCTTCCCATTTGGCCTTGGCCTCATCAAAATTAACCCTCTGTGACCCATCTTTATTGGCTAAGCGTTACCACTTCTTACTCGCTTTGCTGCAAACGAGCCTCCAAAACAACAACCTCACCAGCCCTGGTTTCCAGTTCCGAGAGGCGGAGAATAGTCTGGTCCCGTTCAGAAGTAAGTTCTTCCTTCTCACGAATCAACCTTTGAAGGCCCTCAGAAGTAAGAAAGTTGGCCTATAAAATAAGAAGAGGTAAAATTTAGAATACATTCGTTCAAAGTAGAATAAATAACAGAAGAAAGGAAGGAACGTACCGCTGTGAAATTATGCATAGAATTGTTCAACAAACACTCTCCCGAGAGTGTATGAATCCTTTCCCAGTCCTTTTCTGAAGCCAAAGGCTTCAGGTAATTAGTAAGGTCCACCGATCGCGATAGCAGGTTGCATCCGGTAGAGACCGAAAGAGTGATGTTCCTCCTCTTTTGTGGATCTTCAGAAGGAGCAACATAATTTTGCCCCAAGTTCCCATGAAATAGGGATTGTGAAAGAGGAACACCTTCTTCATGGTGAGGTGCGGCCGATGGAGATGGTGTAGCAACTGTTGGTGGAAGAGTAGACGAAAATAGAAATGATATAGCAGTTACAAGTGTTGGCGAAGGTGGAGATGAAGCTGATGGAGTTGGGGAGTGAGAAGCAGCTGCATCAAATGTAGTGCTGGTTGTTTGATGCTCACCAACCAAAGAAGGCAAGGACCCGGTACTCAGCCCCGCAGCACCTGTTGCAGCAATTGGGGCCTAAAAATGTGAGTTGGCATATTCTACCAAATCAGAATCTCCCTAGTGTAACTATCTCAACAGGTCGAGCATCTTGTTGAGATGATGAGGATCGTCACCTTCTGTATAAAGAAGCTCCCTCATCAACAACTTCTTCATCATCATCATTCATCATGGTGTCTATGACCGGCCTAGAAGGAGGACTTGTCATCATCACCACCAGATATGATTCAGGGGCATCAACCTTTTCCTTTTTATTCTTTTCCCCGGCCGCGGAGGAGCGTCTTCTCTTTGTTTGTTTATCCTCCAGTCGGGGACTCAGTGAAGAAGTATTTGCACCCGAAACAGACTCGGAGATACTTGTTCGAGTAAGTTCTTCCTGAAGCAGCCTCGCTGCATCAGCAGGATCAGCCAGAACGTCTTCCTCGGGGACAGCAACAGAGCCCGCAGGTAGACCTAATTCGATGAACTAAGTCAGAAGAGTTCAACCAAGTTCTTCATATACAAAAGTGGAGGCAAGGTAAATTAAAGTTACCATGATTTTTGGCCTTCCACCCGTATTTAAGGGCCAGTTATTTCCACGAACGACTTTCGGGCATTGTGATGTCCAAAATCTTCTGAACCCACCGGTTCAAACCTTCCACCACCGGTGGGAGCCATCGAGTTGCTGAAACATGCGAAGGGTGAAGAAATGATACGACCATAGAAGCATATCTAGTAAGAGGAATATTATACAAAAAACTTATGAGTGCGGTTCTAAGCAACCGGAAATGATGAAGCCATTGTCGGAATGATGTCATTGGTAGCAACTGTAACGAACCGTTCCATACACCCACGATCGTTGTCATCATCCATGCTAGACAATAAAGCATGGTGGCCACGCTTGGAAAGGTTTATCATTCCCCTGCGGAAGATTTTGGGAGATATTCATCACATGAGCTAAGGTTAGGTCCTCCCCAATTTCTTGGCACAAGCGTCGGAGGCAGGCGATCGTCCTCCACACTGAAGGACTTACCTGTGCCAAACATACCTGGTAGCGAAGGTAAAACTCAGCAATCACGGAATCAAGCTCTCCGCTCAAAGAAAACACACCCAAAGTAAAGGGATACTTGAAAAAGTATGTAAAACCTTCCTTGGGAAGGGTTACTCGCTCCGATAGATCAGGAGCGATAATTTCCAACTCATTGCAGTGGCAGTCCTCCTGCACAGCAGGAATACAGAAAGGACGAATCGAATAAGGGTACCTACTAACATCCCATGTACGAGGGTTAGCAGTAGAAAATTTCTCTTCAAAATCCTTCGAAGTACTAAGACTTCTTGGGATGATGGAATCCACCGTTGGAGGAACAGAATCATCGGTTTTATTCTTATTCTTTGTAGAACCACCATGTTTGGAGGAAGAAGCCATTGGAAAAGAAGAAGGTAAAAGAGTTTGTGTTTGAAGAAAAATAGAAAAAGGATGGAAAACAAGGATGCAAATCAGAAGCTCGAGCAATTGTGAGACGCAAAGGAAAAGAAAGTTGCGTACAAGTAAAATTTTGGAGGCTAAATTCATGGCCATGATTACCTCGATAATCGGCAAAAGTTGTGTTGAATCTTAGGATGATGCGTGTTCGGGGCATTACATGCGGAGAGACGTGTGTCTAATCAACTGTTACAGACCTTTAGAGGGAATTATAGTAATTCCCGCCAAAACGATATTTCTACCAACTTCCTGGTAATACAAAGTTATGTCACCGGAAAGCAGGGAGACTATCTGTATAGAGTAAAATATGATATGACACGTGGCTGACTAAAATGAGGACACGTGGAATCCGAGATGGAATGGTTGAATACCGAACGCAGTCATTACGCTTGTCACCGGGACGGATAACATTCATAAAGTGTATTAAATGTTTTGCGCCCGGTAGCATTTACTAAGAAATATTCCACAATATTAAAAGCGACGGTCCGTTACAAAGAATTTGGCATTTACACTCAACGTTATATATTCATCAATGACTCTCATAATTTGCATTAAAAAAGGGCATGATCCTACGACCTTTTTCCCTAGGTATAGCTATAAATAGTGAGTTAAGTTACCATTGTAAAAGATACAAAAATTCTCCGGCAAGAATATATATTATATTCTATACAAAGCTTTATACAATTTTACTCTCTTGCTTTCTGATCTCATCATTACTGTATTCGGAAATCGTGTTCACGGAATCGCTATCTTTGCTATTTCATCTACAATTCAAGGCTAAGTACTATGTATTTTTTCGATTATTATATTATTTCATGATCAAATTAGTTCTCTTGTCTATAAACCACGTATAAATTCAACTGTATCGTTTTACGGACAAATACTGAATCATGGAAAAAAAATCTTAGATAGTAAGTCTTTCTCTTTTAATGAGCGTTACACGCTAAGATCATGTTACAAGTGTCTCAAGAAATCGGGAAAAGATAAACAAGTGTCTGAAGAAATAAAATGTGATTGGTTGCAGAAAAGAGCACTAATACTCCCCTAGACATGGTATCTTTTCAAGAAGTACAGCATAAATGTTCAAGCTTTCAATGGTGTCGCAGAAGGTCAATATTTTGTAAAATCAGCCCGCTCATTATATCTTTGGAGTGGGGTGAAGGGTCCAAGGCTATTCAATAAAATATCCAATAGCATGCAGTTCTATTACTCATCTGTCCATTTCATATAACAGCATTATTTATGAAGTTCACTAATCTTCTTTGATTAAAATTTCTTAAAATATCCTTTTCGAAGTTTTAATTATGAGATTAAATAATTTATTATATTCAGAACGTGCAAAATCTAGAAATGCAATTTTCTTTCTAAAAAGTTCAAAAATCAATGTTTTTAGTTGACAAAAATAAGATACTTTAAGCCAGCAGGCAGAATTTGTCTTTAAAAGTGAATCATTTACACCGTATGATTTTTCATAGGTCACTCTTTAAATTTTGTCTCCGTCAATCCAATGGACTGGATTTAAAATGGAATATAATCTAAAATAGGTGCCTCAAAAAAGTGGAAATGCCTCTTTAAAAGTTGTTGGCTGAACTTTCTTTTCCACAAATTGAGCATACTCGCTTCCCATTACGGATTGGATCGGATTTGGCATATTTTAGATTATAATTTAGTATTTGGGATTTGGTAAATTGCAATCCGAATTCGAATCAAATTAAATTCGGTTCGGATGGATTTTGATATTTGGATCGGATAAATATTTCGGATTATTGTTCGGATTGTAAACCTTATATATTAAAATACTAAAATAAAAGATTTTAAGTAGGGTTGTGCATTATTTGGGTCGAATCGAAAATCCGAACCGATCCATGCTATTTAGATCGGTTCGGATCGAATTTTAACTATTTGGATCATATTTCGGATTATAGATTAAATATTTTGGATATCGGATCGGATATAGTTTGGCTTAATTTAAATCCGAACCGATTCGAAATCCGAAATATAAGGCCTACATATAAAAGTGAGGGTGCCATCAAATAGGGTTTCATTGGTCTTATTTCTCTCACATCAGCAAGTATCTCTTAGAGCTTTTAGACTTGCCCCCATCACTCCAAATCTCCAATATCGCCGCTTTATCTTTGCTCTCCAGAAGTAAGATTTGTTGGTTTTGTTTTGATTTTTCATTCTCTCCATCCTTTCCATTTTAGATTATTGATTGATTCTTTCCTATTTATGGTCGATTTTTATTTTAGATTGATCTAAGGTTTTGATTTTTTATTCCCTCCCTCCTTTTCATTTTAGAACTTAAATTTTTCAAAGATACTATTTGATTAAAAATATACTGCTCATCTGATTTTCTCAAAGCTTAAATATTAAGTTCTTGCATGAATTTTTGTCTGGTGTTAGCTCGTGCACTTAAGCACTTTTATGGGTTCTTGTATTTCTTCGCTATCCTTTTTTAACTACCGGTACTGATTTTTTACATGGATTTTATTTTATACTTGTTTCATAGATGACAGAGCTAGAGGCAGAGAAGGGAAATAAACTTCAAATTATCCTAAAAGGTACTGAAAGTGGTGCTTCAAATAATTCCACAACGAACACACTCCATTGTGAATCTGCTTCTAAGAAAAGAAAAGGCATGAAAGAAAGATCAGTTGCTTGGGGCCATTTCGACAAGTTCACTGATGACGAAGGGATTAAAAAAGTGAGATGCAAGTATTGTCAAGAAGAATACATAGCAAATACAAAAAATAGCGGTACAAGCAATTTGCTATCCTATATGATCAAGTGCTCGAACAATCCCCATAAGGTGGACACCAGCCAACAGAGACTAGCTTTTCAACTAAAAAAGGGTGGTCAAACAGGTGATATAGTAATAATCCCATAGAAATTTGATCAAGAGGCATGTAGGAAGGTTTTTGCTCATATGATAATTATTGATGAGCAACCCTTTATTTCTGTTGAAAATGAGGGTTTTAGAGATTTTGTGAGAACTCTTCAACCTTTATTTCATGTTCTTTCTCGTACTACTGTGACTAGAGACTGTCTTGAGATTTATAATGAAGAGAGACATGTTTTGAAGAGAATTTTCAAAGAAACAAAACAGAGAATTTGCATTACAACTGACACATGGACTTCAATTCAACGAATTAACTATATATGTGTTACAGTACATTATATTGACAAAAATTGGGAATTGCATAAACAAATATTGAATTTTTATCCAATTACTAGTCACAAGGGTCAAAATTTAGCTAATGGTGTTGCTAAGTGTTTGCTTGAATGGGGATTGGATAACATTTTTACTGTGACTGTTGATAATGCAAGCTCTAACGATGTTATGGTTAAAGAATTATCTAAACAATTTACTAGATGGAATACAAATTTGATGGAAGGTAAGCATGTTCATGTGAGGTGTATGGCTCACATCATCAATCTAGTTGTTCAAGATGAGTTGAAAGAAGGGAGTGTGTCTACTGAACAAATAAGACAAGCTGTCAGGTACATAAGACAATCTCCCGCAAGATGGAAGAGGTTTAAAGAATGTTGTGATCTTGATAAGATAACATCTAAAATACTATTGTGTCTGGATATTCCAACTAGGTAAAACTCCACATATTTGATGTTGAAGGTTGCGGCAGTTTATGAGGATGCTTTTACAAAATATTGTGATATTGATTATGGATTGATGCATTGTATTTCTAATTATATTTGTGAGGATGGGCAGCCTGCAGATCCATTTTTAAGTAGTGATTGGGAAAGTGTAAGACATATTGTGAATTTTCTTGAAATTTTTTATGAACTCACCTTGAAGGTATCGGGCACACTTTATATTACATCTAATGTATATTTTCTTAAGATATGTGTGGTAGGTTCTTCTTTGAAAGAATTGATGGAAAATGAAGATGTTGTCGTGCGAGAAATAGCAAAGAATATGAAAGAGAAATTTGACAAGTATTGGGGTGATCCTCACAAGATGAACAAGATGATATTTATTTCATGTGTGTTGGATTCACGCCACAAGTTTCACTCTCTTTCTTTTGCACTTGCTGCTATGTTTGAAGAAACAAAAGGTGTGAAAATACAAGAGGAAGTGAAGACATACATGAAAACTTTGTTCAGTGAGTATGTCAAAATGAATGGTGATTCATGTCCATCTTCTCCATCTTCAATTTCATATTCATGTCCATCTCATCTATCTCCTCCATCTCCACAATTTTCTCCATCTTCATGTTCTTCTTCATCATCATTCTCAAAATTCATGCTAGATTTAAAGAGTCATAAGAGTGGTGGAGATATTGACTCTAAAATATAGTTGGATAAATATTTGGGTGATGTTGAGGAAGAAAAAGATAAATTTGATGTTCTAGGTTGGTGGAAGTTGAACTCACCTAGATTTCCCACTCTTGCTTATATGGCACGTGATGTGCTAGCCATACCAATTTCTAGTGTTGCATCTGAATCAACCTTTAGTACTGGAGGACGCATACTTGATCCATTTAGGAGTTCATTGACTCCTAGATTGGTTCACGCTCTTGTGTATGTCCAAGATTGGCTTCGTAATGAATCAACAACTCCGGTTAAAATTGAGGAAGATTTACATAATTTTGAACAACTTGAACTTGGTAAGACTATCTTTCTTCTTTTATTCTTTGTTTTAATATATATTTGATAACTTATTTGTATGTTTATTTGGATTCTTTTTATGTTAACATATGTGTGGTTTTAAACTTTCAATAGAAATGGTCAATACTGGAAAAGAGCCTTGCATCGTTGACATATAGTATTGATGAAGATTATTGAACTATATTTTGCTGGTATAATTCTTTCGCTAGTTATTTTTTTGTCCAGTGTGTCGGTCTTTGATTTTATATTTCAGTTTTTTCACCAAAGTCTAAACCTTTCCTTTGTTATTGGAGAAACAAAGGGAAGTAGTAGATCTGGAATTGGGAGGGAGATGGAAGTTGAAACTCTTTAATATTTTTTTGCCTTCTTGGGTTCATCCTTTAAATAGTGGAATACCTATATCTATTTTGTTGATCTGTTGCCTTGTTGGTACTGCAGTTTATTTAGTTCTGTTGCTACAATTATCAGCTAGTATTATTCAGTTTAACCTTTTGGGTTTGTTCAGTTCTATTGCTACAATTATCAACTAATATTATTCAATTTAACCTTTTGAATCCATATTGAATTGTTGGTGTTATTTATCCTTATAGAGTATGTATTTCCTTCTCGTTCTAGCTGGGTAAATCTTTATGGACCAGTTGTTAGACCCCCTCTTTATAGAGTATGTTGATGGTTATGCTACACCGATCACTAAGAGAACTCATGGAATAAGCATTTTAATATATAAGGCTTACAATCCGAACCATAATCCGAAATATTTATCCGATCCAAATATCAAAATCCAATCCGAACCGAATTTAATTCGGTTCGGATTCGGATTGCAATTTATCAAATCCGAAATTCAATCGGATAGTCCAAAATGTGCCAAAGCCGATCCAATCTGATCCATGAACATGCCTAATTTTAAGTATAACTAGCTATAACTAACGAGTCATGCACAACATTCCATATAATTACTCAAATCTTTCATGATAAGGAAACTATGTAAGATCACAACACACTTATTAAGAAACAGGCAAAAGCACACCCGTTTCAACCATCACATACCCAGCTAGAACAAAATTATAACGACATGATTAACCTCACTTGTGTTTCTCAGCAAGAAAACTCGAGAAACATTTCTAACTAATTGCTGCCAAATAATGAAATATACTTTGATGCTCTCACTGTCTAAACTTCTCCTATTATTTTGCACAAGACAATCAACATCAAGTATTGTTGCAAGCTTCTCACTTAATTTCCCTTTGAGACTTGCATTAGATCCCATTGAGAGCCTTCATTTCCGTCGATATGGAAATGATAGGTGCTCTTCATAAAAGAATATGAGAGAAATAAGACAAATGAAACCTAGATTTATCTGATGCACCCTTAATTTTATATGTAGACCTTATATTTCGAATTTCGGATCGGTTCGGAATTAAATTAAAGCAAACCGTATCTGATCCGATATCTAAAATAATTAAATGTTTAATCCGAAATCTGATCTGAACCCATCCAAATAACACATATCGGTTCGGATTTTCGGTTTGACCCAAATAATGCACAAGGGACCAATCTTAGAAAGTTGCCTCAAAAAAAGACCATTTGTGCAGATCAGCAAGATATGAGAAATACAGCTAAGGCCATGGCCCAATCATAGAATGAAGCATGTTCAAATGGTGGGCCATGACTCATAAGGCCCAAAACATATCAAGTACCAAAACCACGCCAAAAGGCCCATAGCATTATTTAACGAAAATCTACAATCTACAACTTTTTCACATCAAAGTTTTGACCTCGAAATGAATCAAAAGAAAAGAAGAATAGACATGAAACAGCCAAAGGTACACAGTGACATTCATCCTGCAGACTTTTATTCATCCCCCTTGCCAATTTCTCGCAACCACAAACCACGCTCACCTAGGAAAAACTAATCTTTTTTAGAGAAATATTATACATTCAAGATTTTAAGCATCTGCTGTCTGAGCATCATCAGCTGCAGCCAAGATAAGCTCCGGATGAATGCTTGACTCTGCTGTCCCGTCGAGTGCATTAGGCAATCCCAATGCCCTTAGCGCAAGGTGTGCTGCCTTCTGCCCTGATATCATCATAGCTCCAAAAGTTGGTCCCTGAACAATACAAACACCTCCAATTAGTTGCGCTTCAATTTTACTGTTAAGTTCTTATATCTTGGAATCGGCTATATAAGCAAAATGTATCCGTTCTACTTTATCAAGGTAAATTCGGAATACTTTTAGACTAGACATTCTCTACATCTCACACTTATCCGTAGGTACAAATCTAATGGTGCACGAGTAATTATATGAAGTTAGTAGTGACAAGTTTACTTACCATTCTTGGTGCTCCGTCAATTTCAGCAACTTCCATCCCTGTGACGATCATTCCAGGTACAACCTCTCTGGTAAGTCTGACAATAGCATCCTCAGCAGCGTTCATGTCCAAAGCTTTCATCCCAGGAACATGGTTGATCATGCCAATGCTCTTAAGCCTCTTAACACCAGTGGCACCCATGGGACCGTCGTGGCCACAGGAGCTGACCACAATCTTAGCCTCCATAACGTTGGGGTCCATGCAAGATTGTGTGTCATGGTTCTGAGAAACCAAAGACCAGTTAGTTACAACACCACCAACTCTTCCGTTTTTCACAATAAGGTCCTCTGTTGCAACAGCATTGAAGAGTTTCACGTTTGGCCTGGCCAAAAGCTTGCTCATGATGGTTGAGGTGAACAAGGCAGCATGTTTGATGACCACGTAGTTGTCTTGCTCGTCATAGGCTATGCCTAGCTCGTTCAAGAAGAGATGTGCTGGCTTACGCACAACCATGGCCGAGAAGAGTTGTCCTCCTAGCCAGGCACCTCCACCAGGGCTCACTGATTGCTCAAGTATGGCCACCTACACAAACCAAGTCAATCCACATAAACAACTTATAACAAGTACAAATCGGAGAACATAGGTATTGTAATCAGCAACTATAATCTAATCAAGAACAATTTCAGCAGTTAGAACATCGAATGACTTCCCTGTTATCATGAATGCGTGTACCAGCCAAAGGCAGATCTAGTATGGGTTAGGTGTGTTCAATTAAATTCATTGCTATCTGCTCGAATTATATATATATATATATATATATATATATATATATATATGTGCAAAACAGGGGTGGAAGCACAAGCCTAACTATAGGCGCGGCCGAGTAGCTTTTGTTCAAACAGTGTATTTGATGTTTAAAATTCATCAAATATGTATAAATATTAAATTTAGAACTCAGTCACTAATACTTGAAATCGTCAGTCATGTACTAAGATCCAGAACTCATAAGGTTGAAATCCTAGTTCCGCACAACTTACAAACTCTAGATCCTAAATTCAGGATAAGATTATATCAAAAGCAGTTTCACTCGTTCACAAGTATATAAACAACTTTCGCTAATAAACATGTGATTTTTTCTCTTGATCGGACTCGCTCAAGTTGCACAAGGTCTAAAAAAGGTGTCACATGATTTGTGGGTACAAGTAAACTTACAAGTACCTTTAACAAGAAGCCCGTGTTTTTTTCCCCTCCAGCTGCCAAGTCTTATATGAATTGTTTTTATCCTTTTCGATTACTAGAAATACAAGCGAAGCCAAAAAACAAATTCCAAAATTTCCATCTTTCCGCTATCAGAATTTAATTGAAAATGTCCATTAGGCACGTCATAGGCTTTGTTTTAAAAGGCGTTTCTGGGGCGAGCTCTGGGGCGTACCAAAAAAGCCCTGGGACGATGGTGTGGGGCGAAAGTCTCATGAGGCGTAAGCCGTACGCCCCGGGCGTTCGGGCCGCGTTTTTTAGTAAGGAGTAAGCCCCAGAGACTTTTTTAAATTAAAACAAAATTTGTTGAATTAGTCCTTCATATAATACTAAAATTCTAAAATGTCAGTTTGGTAATTACTCAAAAGGTTTAAAAGGGAACTCAAAAGTATTAAATTTAAAAGTAAAGACTTTTTTTATTGATTTAAGCCCTAATTCATGATTTTCCCAATTTTTTATCTTGTGCGTTAGTCTGCTAATATCTCCCAAAAGCAACGAATATATTTTTTTTTTTACAAATACAAAGAGAACTGCATTCTTCTTCGTAGCAGCAAATTCAAAGTTCAAATTGCAAATTAATATCCTTTTTGTTCCTCCATATAAAAAACTTTATTCTTTTAGACTCAAATTACTTGTGCTTGTAAGTAACGTCTAATAGATTGTTTTGATTAGTTTTTTGTGGGGATGGAGCACACATATATATAGTTTTCTTCAATGTTTATGTAATTTTACCTGTTTATAAATATTTACTGTCATTATATTATTTTATAAAATATTAAAAACTAAATACATATGGGGCTTACGCCCCGCTGAGGTATATATAACGTCTCGCCTTACGCCCACGCCTTTTAAAACACGGATCATAGGTGCCAATTATTCTTCCGCACAAAATATCTTGAGAATTTAAATGAAAAATTATAGGGAAAGCAGATTTGAAGCTAAATGGTTTTGTGGGTCTACGTAACTTGTTTATAATTTTATGACCCTATCTTATTTTTTAGAAATAAAAGATTCACATAAGAGATCTATTTTTAGACATAAGAGATGTAAAAATGACACTATCTTAATTTCAATATTATTGCTATGATATCCCATTTCCTCGCTGACTTGAACCGTATGTCATCGTTTGGTACGCATGCGAAATTATTCCGGAATTATAGTCCTCTCAAGTGGGAGGTGGGATAAATTCTGTATCAAATTTATGGGATAAGGTGGGATAAGATAGATATCCAGAATTAAGTTTATAATAAAGTTAATAATATATTTGGTTGGTTGACGGTATAAAATTTATCCATTTAATACCACAGTTTATCACATCTTATCCTACGTACCAAACATTTCCTTATCATAAAATATTTTAAAATTAGTTAACAAAGTAAACACAAGCCAATATATGGTCTTTCGTCACTTTTGTCTTTTTGTATCACAATATGCCAGATACATATGTTAAAGCATCCTGCAGCAGGCCTAGATTTATCTCAACTTAAATTTGGATATTACTGTGGGAAAAAAAATAAAGAATAAAAAGGATACCTGGACGTTAGGGTTCTTGCTGATTTCATAAGCACAAGAGAGACCAGCAGAGCCAGCGCCAACGATGACGACATCAGTGTCAGCATAGGTGATCATGTCGGTCATGTACCTACGTGTCATCTCGCGAGAAACGATGGATTCCTTGATTGGGTTGAAAGTGAAAGCGTTAAGATCATAAGGAGGAGAAGAGGAATCAGCAGACATGGAAATGGTCATGTTTTGCTGGGCGAATTTAACAGGTTTAAGTCTAGCTTGTGAAAAAAGAGGGACACCAGAGAAGGATGATTTGTGGATGTCCAAGAAATTGGTTTTGGAAACAACAACAGAGGAGGCCAAGGTTGATGCCATGGTTGCCATAGACAAAGCTTCAGATCTTGAGAGAGAGATGACTTCTTCTTTTTTGAGAATTGGAAGAATGAAAGATTGTTTTGAGTGAAGAAGTGAAGGGGAAGAGACGGTATTTAAAGCAGTGACAAGTAGTGAGTGATGAGAAAATATCTGGGAATA
Organism: Nicotiana otophora; assembly: GCA_000715115.1. Taxonomy (NCBI): domain Eukaryota; kingdom Viridiplantae; phylum Streptophyta; class Magnoliopsida; order Solanales; family Solanaceae; genus Nicotiana; species Nicotiana otophora. Next base: position 14,509 of record AWOL01S0015947.1, on the reverse strand, counting down.
GTTGAGGACTTGAGGAGTACGTAGACACATAAATCCGGCTCCACCGTTTCTTCCATTTGCTTTGAATACCTACGGACTCCTAACCAAATTTATCGGAATATAATATGGAATTATTTAATTTGCGTTTTTTAAATCTCGAAATAAATATCTCAATTCTGCTATTGTTGATGATATAATTGTCCTTTTTTATAGTTCTACTCCAAAAGTCCTTTGAAAAAAATCAAGGTTAAAAACGGCGATAAAACTTTATACTATAAGTTTATATACTAAAATTGATATTTAATTTTATATTATAATTTTGATATAATTTGTTAATCCTAAAATTAAGATTAAATTATTTTTTCAATCATTGTAACCTTAATTATCGAAGATTTCCTGAAAGCTCTAATTCCAAACTTTAGTAAGAAAATGATTGACATTCCTCCAAAATAAGTTAAAAAATCTTATTTAATCTTCATTTCCTATGATTGTTGTTGTGATACTAATATTGTCTCCTTTTTTGCCCTTCTGTCTTTTTTTTTTGAGCCCAGGGTCTTTCGGAAACAGTCTCTCTACTCCTTCGGGGTAGGGGTAAGTTCTGCGTACACACTACCCTCCCCAGACCCCATTAGTGGGATTTTACTGGGTTGTTGTTGTTGTTGTTGTTATTATTTAATCTTCATCTCCTATGATTGTTGTTGTGATACTAATATTGTCTCCTTTTTTGCCCTTCTGTCTTTTTTTTTGAGCCCAGGGTCTTTCGGAAACAGTCTCTCTACTCCTTCGGGGTAGGGGTAAGTTCTGCGTACACACTACCCTCCCCAGACCCCATTAGTGGGATTTTACTGGGTTGTTGTTGTTGTTATTATTTAATCTTCATCTCCTATGATTGTTGTTGTGATACTAATATTGTCTCCTTTTTTGCCCTTCTGTCTTTTTTTTTGAGCCCAGGGTCTTTCGGAAACAGTCTCTCTACTCCTTCGGGGTAGGGGTAAGTTCTGCGTACACACTACCCTCCCCAGACCCCATTAGTGGGATTTTACTGGGTTGTTGTTGTTGTTGTTATTATTTAATCTTCATTAATAATCTAATCTAATTCTCCAACTTTGGTAAGAAGATGAATTGAATTCTTGCAAATTCAAATTAAAATCTACTCCCTATCGGTATTTTAACTGTTATTTTAGCTCTTTTTTATGTCCAATAAGAAAATAGTAAAAATACAATGATTAGTTTACTAATTTACCTTTATTAAATATTTTTTTAGAATTGAGCAGGAAGTACTACTTTTTAAATATTAAGGATATATAGTTGGAAACTATTAACAAATTTAGTCTTTTAATTCCTACAGTGACATATGTTGGGACAAACTTTTTGAGTTAAAATGAGATGGAGGGAGTATTTGAAATTCTAAATTTCTGTTTATTCAATTCAACCATAGATTATAAGTCGACACGTGGAGAGGGATAGGATTATTTTTCTTGAACTCGAGCGGGATAGGATTTGAAGGGCCTTAATTGATGATACAGTCAGCGTGGCCCACTTCTCCTTCAAGTGGTTTCGCAATATTGGGCTTTTTGGTATATCAAGGTGGAGGGCCCAGTTTTAGTTGGACTCCTTTAAAGGAAAGAATCTTGATTTTTAACGACTTCTTTTCCTAGGAATTGATAGAGGGATTTTTTCGAAAAAAATGTCACTACATAGTCGCTCTAAAAATAATAGTAGCCGAAAAAATGTATAAAATTTATATATTTTTTGTATATATTCTGTATGTTATATACAAAAAATATATAAATTTTATACATTTTTTCGACCACCGGATGTAAATAGTTTCTGGCACGGGCTAAAAGCGATAATACCTCATTTTTCATGTATATACTATATTTTGAAGTTATTTACCCGGTTGATTTTGGTTTTCAAATTTTCAAAAAGTATCTTGATTATTTTATTTTATTTTCACAATTTATATACAAGAGTATCTAAACACACTTCCAACACCATGATTAGCGCAAATATCCCTACAAATCCTCCCCAAAATATTCTATGTTCAACTCTATAGCAAATCTGCCAATGATGATCACTGTATAGCATCACAATTGATAAATTTGATATAATTTGCTACAATCAAAAAAGTAAACTCTCTTCAACATTAATATACACAATTAACAAGCTACAAAATACTATAAATTGATCTGGCATTAACGGTCATTGAAATTCATCTCAAAAGCTTTAAACTTGAACACAAATATATTCAAAAATAACAATCAAAACTTGACATAATTTTAAAATATTACAATACAAATAAATTTAACAGCAACAAACTAATCCAATTGAGTAGGAATAAAAAATTTCTAATACAACACAAAAGCAGATCTGAGGTGTATTTATTAGTACCAGTTAAAAGTTTGGATTAGTGTGTTGTAATTGATTTAGAATATTTTTTAAAGTTTATATCTCAATTTTAATGGAGTTTGGTGAAGATTAAAGTTGGTTCTGATTAAAATTTCAGATTAAAATTCGAAAAGGAAGAAAAACACAGTATACAGAAAATACATACAAATGACATACAAAATACATGCAACAACATAATTTGCATGCAGGTTGTATGAAAGTTGTATGAAGAATGACATGATAGTAACTGGAAATGATCCTCCTTCATTAAAATACAGTAGCTCACTGGTAAAACCTCCATAGGAGACTTCTTCTTCCTCCATTAAAATCCAACAACAAAACCACCTAAAACTAGGCTTAGACAATATTAAAATTACTCAAAAACTAGCAACAAACTCCATAAAAATCAGCCCAAAACCACCAATAACCAGATTAAAAATCAAAGTGGAAGAATACATCACATACAAACCAATAAAAAACTGATACAAATCTGATACAATAGTATATATTATACTTGTATCGGTATCATATCATATATTATTTCAATTCTTCCTTTTCTTCTTTTTCAATCTGAAATTTCACTTAAACCAACATTAAACTTAAGCAATCTCCCTCAAAATAACTCCAAATGATATTTTAAATGGTTTGCAATAACACCCAAACCAACCAAACAAACAAACAAATAAATTCGTAAAACCCGAATATCAAATTCAAAGCTTCGAAGCTTTCTAATGTTTGTCAATGGCTGTCAATGAAGTTTACAGCTTTATCATTCTTTCTTTCTTTTATTATTGAACAAAAAAAGATAATTGCTAAAAACTTTCAAATTATGCGAGCATCTTCAATTAATTAATATGTATTTGTGTGATTGCGTTTTCATAAGCTCATCAATCTGGTAATTCGTTGAAATATTTAAAATGATTATATTATTTTGTGAGAGATGAGGATCAAAACTTAATAGTAATAGAAATTTTCATGATTTTAGAGAGAGAAACGAGAGTTTGAAAGGAAGTTAGGTCACAAAGCGGGGGGACCGGGGGTTTAGCTGTTAGGCGCGTGGGTTGGCCATTTAATTGCCTATAATTAAGGTATCCTCTGTTATTATAGAGTTGTATATAAATTGTAAATACAGATATGATATTCATGATATGATATCATATGTAACTAAGTAAGAACCTCTATAAAAGTAGTAGTTAACTCTATAATTAAGTATAGCTATGTAAAAATGCCAATAGATATTACATATAATTCCATCTTTTATAAGTAAGAATTATAGTCCTAGAAGATAAATGTTTAAAAAATCAGAGACGCAGATAAGCGGAAGGTCCAAAAAAAGAAATTAAACACAAGAATCCCAGATTTTTTTAAATAAATTATTTTGAAGCATATATAATTGACGATCCGAGGCGTAAAGCTTGCAGGAGCACTTTTATAACATAGCAGGAGCAAGACGGTGAGTATGGTCGCCCTCACGGGCGGAGCTAGAGCCTTGGGAGTGGGTTTGGCCAAACTCAATAGCTTCGGTTCGACCTGAATTTGTGTTAAAAAATTCATTGAATATGTAAAAATTATTAATTTAGAACCGAGTAACTTAAAACGATTAGAATTGTGAGCACATTCTATTGATCATGTCCCCTTCCCAACAGTTGTACCTTGTCTTGGGGCGTCTTTGGCTTTACGATAGAAAGCTCGTCAGAGAAAGCCAGGTGCCGTAGGTAAGCTCTATTTGGCCCAGAGCATTGATTTCCCATAACGAATAGGCTAGTTCTATATCTCAATTACCTATCATGTGCTCGAAAAGGTCCCTTAGTAATTTGAAATCCCGACTCCACCTCTGGCAACCCTTATAGCATATAAAGCGAACAAGCCAAGAAGGTAAGCAATTTTTTTCCGCCCCTCAAAATTTGAATTATTTTTTAAATTTATCCGTGTTATCATTACAAATGACATGTTTATCTTCTATGTATTATTCCAATTTTATTGGATATCTCGGAGGAGACTAATCGAAGTACTATTAATTTCACAAAAAATGTTAGCCATCATACTGCAATCGGAGTGTCCAAACGTCTCGCCTAGGAAGAGACCCGAAACTATTTTTACCTAAACATATAGCAAGTTAATATAGTATTATTATGTTTCCTATTGCAAGTGGAACGAACAAACATATAACGTATATGATGGAGAGAAATTGATCATTCCACCTTCTAGTAGCCATTATCTTCGGAAATTTAACCGAACATTCCTAGAAATCAATAAATTAATTAATTAATTTTGTATGATAAACTTTTATAAGTTTGCTAATTTTCAGTTTTCACAAGTTACAATATGTTGAGTATTGTCTCTTGCAATGATGAAGTGCTTGTCATTTCAAAAGATATACACCATGGATTTTGATTTATGGAGATGTTGGCTGGTGCAAAATTAGCTTTATCGCTGTTTTGGTGTCATTGAGTAGTCGGATCTCTAGTCTTTTCATCTTTAATTTTTCGTCTTCTCTGATGAAGAGTTGGCCCCGCTTTGATCAGCATTTTGTAAGGTTGTTACTGAATGAAAAAGACCTTTGCTATTTTCGAAATAAAATATCTTCACCACATTAACATGATTTTATTTGCCCCTTGATGATTTCTCAAAAATATTTTCATCGTTTTGGTACTTGACTATACAACAATTTATAGGTGTCTTTACTATGCTGACGCAACCCTTAACTTCACTATCATTTCCTCTTCATAGCTCTCTAATGTTAGTGCTTACTGCTTAGCATCAATTATTTTTAGCACTAAGATCATTATCATTATTGTTTTTCTTAGTTGGATTCGGGCAAATATTAGACATCTTATATCTATAGAAAAAGATCAGCAAACTGGTGGTCGATAAAATTTTAAGGGGATCCTTCATAGATATTTCCTGTTTAATCAATCCCTTTCTACGACGTGGATAGGGAAAAAGAAAATGCATAATCGTTTTAAAAAAGAAAAGTTACCACGGAAAATGTTTTTTTTTTTTAAAAAAAGTGATTTCACTGTGTCATGGAATATGCCTAAGGATCTCAAATCGTTTGTTTTTAATTCTTTATACGAGGCATCCACTGGGGGAATTAATATTCTCATGAATAATAAACTAAAACTTCGCCTCAATAATCGTTTGCTTTAAGATACTACTGCTACCCCCAGGTGACCAAAATGGCAAGGGCAAACTGTAGGATAGTACTTGAAGTGTGCCCAAAATGGCAAGAGCAAGAAAATCCGATCGCACTTCACATCAAGGGATCAACAGTTACATATAATCCAGAGGAAATGATTCGACACAGATTTTTGTAGTTCGAATAGAAGAAAATACATCAAAAAAAAAAACTCTTGATTGTTATTATTGAGATTAGTTATGCATTTACCTCTTGTATATTTATTCTTTTCTTTCTTAGTTTTTCCAGTGAGTTAATATTGTTAATAGTTGTTAGATTAGTTAGTGTTGCTATTATTGGAGTTAGTGGACAGCTGTTGCGAGCTGTCAAGTGAATGAGTGGGAAAGTCACGTGTATAAACATAGTGTTATGGACACTTTGTACATTGAGAGATTCAATTCCATTTTCCTAGCTATGCTTCACAGATTTCTCGAAGCTTTTCACTCTTTTCTCTCTTAGCTCGGGTTCTACTCTTCCTCCATTGGAGCTCATCTGAGCTCGATTTTATCTCGATTCATTTGTGATTTTGTCATGGTATCAGAGCGGAGGTTCTAATCTCTAACTTATTTTCGTTTTGATCCAGAAAAACCAAAGTTCAACGTTGTTTCATTTTGAGGTCCGAGGTCAGCCTTAAAATTGAAATCGGCACAGAAATCAGGTGATTGAGTTCTATTTGTGCATATACATCGACTAAAATCATGGCTTTTGAGGAAAATACATCGGATTCCACTAATCCGCTACTTGATTTAACCAATTCGCTTTACATGCATCCATATGAAAATGCAGGTTCCATGCTTGTGCCAGTAGCTTTTGATGGATCGGGGTACAGGTCATGGAGGCGAGGAGTACTTAGGGCTCTTTCTGTGAAAAACAAAGTAGGTTTCATAAATGATAAGCGTGGGAAACCAGACTCAAAGGACCCTATTTTTTATCAATGGGAACAGTGTGATAATGTAGTGACTTCATGGATTTTGAATTCCCTATCAAAGGATTTAGCAGAAAGCCTGCAGTATGTAAATGATGCCAAAGAGCTTTGGCAAGAGTTGGAGGACAGATATGATCAAACTAATGGGGCAAAATTATATCAGTTGCAGAAGGAAATCAGTGATTTGTGTCAAGGAACATTCGACATTACTGGATACTATACTAAGATGAAGAAGTTGTGGGAAGAGTTGAATACCTTGAATGCTCATGCTCAATGCAAATGCCAGTGTACATGCGGTGCCAAGGCGAGTATGCATAAGGCTGAACAGGATAGAAGGTTAATTCAGTTTCTAATGGGATTAAATGAGGTTTACACCGTCGTCAGGGGAAGCATTCTGATGATAAACCCCTTACCTTCCTTAGCACAAGCATTTGCGATTCTCATTCAAGAGGAGAAACAAAGGGAGATGAAGCCAAATAATCAATTGATGATTGACTCCAGTGCTTTGAGTGTAAACAGGGCCGGAAATAACAACTTCAGAACCAGTTATGGTCAACAAGGAAATGGATCTGGAGGGAACTCCTACACAAATTACAACCAGTCAAGTGGCACTGGGGGCAATAGTTTCAGGGGAAATTACCTTACAAATAGACCTCGACTAGTCTGTGATTATTGCAAGAAGCCAGGGCACACCAAGGATAGGTGCTACAAGATCTATGGTTATCCACAAGACTCTAAGTTCAATAAGGGAAAACGAGTAGCTACAAATATGTTTAGAGATTATGGTGATAAGACTGCTGGTATAGGAGATGGGGAAAGGCTACAGACTCAAGATGACGGGAGAGTGTTGAAAAAATTTGACCAAAGAGCAGTATAATCAACTCATCAGCATCCTAGAAAACTTTCAGACTGGAAGTGAAGAAGACAATTCTGAGATGAAGGCTGGAGCAGTAAATTTTGCAGGTATTTTAGCTTGCTCTACTTCTCTTGATTCTAGTGTTCATTCACATTAATATTTTAAACAAACTGCTGACTCTTGGATACTTAATTCCGGGGCCACAAATCACATGACATACAACAAATCCATTCTAACTAACATCAAAACCTTATTTTATCCTTTTCTAGTCACACTGCCTAATGGATATAAAGTGAAGGTGACACTAGAAGGTGATGTGGTCTTGAGTCCTAAGTTCAGTCTCAAAAGGGTTCTTTTTGTACCCAGTTTCAAATTCAACCTAATATCTATCCATTGTTTGACAGTTCAGTTTGATTGTTATGTCATCTTTACCAAATTCTCATGTATTCTTCTGCAGGCCCCCTCACTGAAGAGGCCTCTGAAAATTGGTAAGGCTTCTGATGGCCTATACTATTACATTTCAGAACTATGCAAGAATGTTGCAATCCCCATTCAAATTCCTAATCAAATTTCATCCAGCATACCTGATAAGAATAATGTACACCCCCACTCACATCTTGTTCCCCCTGTTGTATCTAGTTTGCCTGTTTCATATCATGATTGTAATAAGAGGTGTGTTGATTCACATAAACACTCCAATGTTAACATTTCATCCTTAAGTAGTAAAGAAAATGCTTCTTTGTCAAATGCATCTACTTCTGTCTCTACTTTCACATTTACATCTGATGGAAATATGGTTGAATTTTTGTGGCACAATAGACTAGGACATGTCCCCTTTGCCAAAATGAAGGGAATTAATGAGATACCTGCCAAATTCACACCTACACAACCTTTTCTTTGCCCTATATACCCAATGGACAGACAAAGCAGACTACCTTTTCCAGAAAGAACCACTCTTATAACTGAAGTTTTTGAAATATTACATGCTGATTTGTGGGGACCATATCACATTGCAACTCATGGTAGATACAAATATTTCATCACCTTTGTAGACGATTACAGTAGGTGTACCTGGACACGTCTATTGAGTTGTAAAAGCAATACTCTACAAATTATAAAAGCCTTCTTTGCTATGGTGAAAACTCAAGTTAACACATCTATCAAAACTATAAGAACAGATAATGGGACTGAGTTCACCAATTTAGAAGCCACATCTTTCTTTCAATCTTTAGGAGTTACTCATCAAAGAACCTGTCCATACACACCCCAACAAAATAGGGTGGTGGAGAGAAAACATAAGTATTTGCTAGAAACAGCAAGAGCATTGTTGTATCAATCAAAACTACCCTTACAGTATTGGGGAGAGTGCATTCTTACCTCCACTTACATAATAAATAGATTACCTTCTTCTTCTCTCAAAGGCAAATGTCCTCTTGAGCTACTCTATAAGAAAAAACCCTCTTATTCACATCTTAAGAGTTTTGGTTGCCTATGTTTTCCTACCACACTTAAGACTCACAGGGACAAGTTTGAGGCTAGAACTCTGCCTCATGTGTTTGTGGGGTACCCCTTTGGGACAAAGGGCTACAATGTGTTAAACCTAGTCACAAAAAGGATCCATGTTTCAAGAGATGTAGTCTTCCATGAGGATGTTTTTCCTTTCACTTTACTTTCTAAATCAAACAAAGTTTTTCCTTCATTCCCTCAAGTCAATGTAGACTTAGCACCTGATTTCTTTCCTCCTAGAGAAATAGTTTCAAACCAACATCACAGTACAGTGTCACCTGAACCTTCACAGAGACAGTCTTCACCACAGTCCAGCTCCAACAGGACACAGTTCACAGAATTCAACCACAGTGAACACTTGTCACCTAACAATGAATACCAAGAACTTTCACCTAGGACTGATAGTCCCAGTAGTACAGGCCAACAAGAACATTATTTAGGCCCCACACAAATTAGGCCTTTTAGAACACACAAAGTTCCTACATACCTAAAAGACTATAACTACTCTCTTCCTAAGCTACATGACCTACAACATCAATCTTCTCCATAGACTGATTTCTCAAATGACAGTAACTCTTCTCTTTCTTTTGCCACTTATATACCCAATGCACAATATCTCTCTCTTAATGTGTTAAGTTCTGATAGTCAGCAATTGGTAAGAAATATTTCACATGAATGTGAACCTAGTTTATTTGAAGAGGCAGTTGTAAGTCCTACATGGCAGTCAGCCATGAATCAAGAATTTAAGGCTTTGACTGCTAACAACACATGGAGTCTTGTACCACTGCCAGTTGATAAGAGTGCAATAGGGTGTAAGTGGGTATATAAAATAAAATACAGGGCTGATAGTAGTGTTGAGAGGTTTAAGGCTACATTAGTGGTAAAGGGATACACACAGAAAGCAGGGATAGATTACACAGAAACATTCTCACCTGTTGTAAAAATGACTACTGTGAGGGCACTAATAGGAATTATTGTAAAGAAGGGTTGGCAGATATTTCAATTAGATGTAAACAATGCCTTCCTTCATGGAGATCTACATGAGGAAGTCTACATGGAGGTGCCTCAGGGCCTAGTAGTAGACAAGCCTGGTTTAGTATGCAAGTTGAACAAGTCTCTATATGGACTCAAGCAAGCAAGTAGGTAATGGTATGAGAAATTGACTGCAGCTTTATGTTCCAAAGGATACACACACTCACTGTTGGATTACTCATTATTTCACAAAAAGAAGGGATCTTTAGTGGTGTTTATGGCTGTCTATGTAGATGATGTTATTGTAACAGGGACTCATCAGGAAGAGATTAATTCTTTGAAGAGTTTCCTGCATGAAACTTTCAAGATAAAAGATTTAGGAAGGTTACACTACTTCTTAGGAATGAAAGTACTCTACAAGGAATATGGAGTGTTGATATCTCAAAGAAAGTTTACTATGGATCTGCTGAAAGAGTTTGAGTGTACTCAATATTCTAGCCTAACATCACCCTTTGATCCATCTACAAAGCTGAAGGCAGATAAGAGTCCATTGTTGATTGACCCTTCCAATTACAGAAAACTGGTAGGGAAGCTGAACTTCTTGACAAATACAAGGCTTGATATATCCTACAGTGTCCAACATCTTATCCAGTACATGCAGTCATCTAGAGAAGCTCATTTGAAAGCTGCATACTATGTTTTGAGATACTTGAAGGGTGATCCAAGTCTGGGGATATTCTTTTCCAATAGCAAGGACTATGGGATAAGAGCTTTTTGTGACTCAGATTGGGTAGCATGCCCTGAGTCTAGAAAATTAGTCAGTGGCTACATTGTGCTGCTTGGAAACAGCCCCATTAGCTGGAAATCAAAGAAACAGACCACCATATCCTTATCTTCAGCTGAGGCAGAGTATAGAGCAGCTAGACAAGTTGTGGGTGAACTAGTTTGGTTGGTTACACTTCTTGAAGAGTTGACTGTACCCATGAATCTTCCCATTCCAGTATTTTGTGACAGTTAGGCTGTCTTGCAAATAGCCAGAAATCCAGTATTTCATGAACGCACAAAACACATAGAAGTTGACTGCCACTTTGTTAGAAACAAGCTGCAAGAGAGGCTAATTTCTCTACATCATGTATCCACCAACGACCAACTCGCAGATATTTTCACAAAGTCTTTAACTGGAATCAAACATTCAAACCTACTCAGCAAGTTGGCAGTGCACTCCTCCCTTCCAACTTGAGGAGGGGTATTGAGATTAGTTATACATTTACCTTTTGTGTATTTATTCTTTTCTTTCTTAGTTTTTTCGGTGAGTTAATATTGTTAATAGTTGTTATATTAGTTAGTGGTGATATTATTGGAGTTAGTGGACAGTTGTTGTGAGCTGTCAAGTGAGTGAGTGGGAAAGTCACGTGTATAAACATAGTGTTATGGACACTTTGTACATTAAGAGATTCAATTCCATTTTCCTAGTTATGCTTCACAGATTTCTCGAAGCTTCTCACTCTTTTCTCTCTTAGCTAGGGTTCTGCTCTTCCTCTATTGGAGCTCATATGAGCTCGATTTTATCTCGATTCATTTGTGATTTTGTCAGCTATAAAATAATAAAAGAAAAAAAAAGTATTGCAGAGAAAAGTGGACAGAGAATTCTTATCGATTTGAGATTAATTACAATGGAATCGATTTTGACAAGAGTGGGTTGCTCTAGTGGTGAGAACCCTCGACTTCCAATCAAGAGGTTGTGAGTTCGAGTCACCCCAAGAGCAACGTGGGTAGTTTTTGGAGGGAGGGAGCCGAGGGTCTATCGAAAACAGCCTCTCTACCCCAAGATAGGGGTACGGTCTGCGTACACACTACCCTCCCCAGACCCCACTAGTGGGATTATACTGGGTTGTTGTTGTTGTTGTTGTTGTTGTTGTTGTTATTTATAAGAAAAAAATGACTTAGCCACCAAGTAACAAACCTTAAAATCTCTTTAAAATATAGACATTCACCTTAAATACAATTCTATTTATAACACTCCCCCTTGAATATCTATTCAATAGATAATGTATCTCGTTAAAACCTTAACTAAAATAAAACCCAGTGGAAAAATATTCTAGTGAAGGAAAAAGAGTATACATGTTTAGAAATACGCTTTTTGGTTGCCTCGTTAAAAACCTTGCAAGAAAAACCCAGTGGGACAAAACCTTGTAAGGGAAAAAGAGTACATCGCGTATTAACTCTCCCTGATGAGAGCATCAATTCACATCCTTGAGCCTCCTCATCCCAATCTTGTGCACCATCTTCAAAAGATCGTTGGTAGAGATTTGATAAACAAATCAACCATATTAACTTGAATGAATATGTTGAACCTTGAAATCATCATTCTTGATAGATATGTAATGTCTCCATGTAATGTCGTGGAATGGTCATTTCAATATCTCCATAGAGATTCTCGCTATCATATTATCATGCTTATAGTTATAGCAAGATACATATGTGCACAAATTGCACTTAGGATGTGGTACTTCAGAACCAAGAATTGTATATGCTCTGAGCGATTTGAATCTTTCAGGGATTGTCATATAAGCCATTCCAATAGACTTTAGATGCATATCAAATTTTCATGTCATACTAGACATATAACATACATAGAAGTGATTGTACACACTATTGACTTTATACTTTGGAGTGTTTGAACTACACGTCTTTCATATGAAATCAATTCTATTCGAATTTTGTCTCTTTCATTTGGCCAATATTTATGTGGTTGTATTCAATAGACTTAAGATACTCATATATACTTAGCGCTATCGTAGATTCATCGACGAACATTTTATATCAGTTTTGATAAGAGAAAAATATCATGCATAAGTTAAATTGTAATCTAATTTTTAGTACTAATATTTTTTCTTTATTGGCAGAAAATAATTAAACTAATAAGAAAAAGGAACAATGAGAAGAAAAAGTCCACTTTCCAAATTTGCAAAGAAGAACTATAATGCTGAAAAATTAAAAGTAAAGTGGTGTATGTAACTTTACAAATGATGAAAGTATTTGTGCACATGAAAAATCCAAGCAAATGCCCCACTTGCTTATTTGGAGGATTAAATTTCAGCAAACTTTACAACTACAAGCACATGCAAGTTGCAAACTTGGAAAAATATATGTGAGAAATCAATGTACATAATATACTTTTCCATTTATAAATAGCGCTACATTGAGCTTCTCATTATACAGAAAATTGAGAGGAGTTCTTCTTCTTTTCCTTACTTCTTTCAGTAATTTCTTTTCTTCTTTTAGCTATTACAGTGTCTTCATTTCTAGTTCCAATTATAATGTTGGAAATTAATCTAGCACCTATTTTTAATTAAATATGGGGGAATTATTCTCTTGAATATTTCTTTCTATTTTCTTATTTAATGGGCAAGAACATTTTTGTTGTTAGTATTAACTCCATTATGGAGTAACTTTTCTTGTGTTGGAAGAATGACAGATCTTAATATTTCTATGTAATAGTAGATATTATCCCTCAATTCACATGTTTGAGCTGAAGTTTTTTCCATTTAAATTTTATTTGCTTTATAGTTAGGTGTTATTTAATTTGTTAACATCTATCTTTTTCGTACTACATATTAACTTCTTACTAATTCTGTAATCGAAAGAGGCAGAAGAGTAATATAGTTAATTTTGGTATTGATAGATGTTAACTTTTATTTAGTGACATCTAAATCTTATATGTTAAAATTGATTCTACATTTATTTGTAATCGAAAGAGGCGAATATTGTAGTAATCAATTATAACAAGTAGGGTAACCGAAAGGGTCTTACGAAAAATAGCAAGTTTTAGTTTAAGCATATATTTCTGGCTCTTTAATATTACTATTTTGACGATTAATTTGTATAACTGAGAGGATTGTAATTAATTGTTCAACTTAAGTAATAATATATAAATGTAATGGTGAGAGGCATTTATACAGTTGTGAGAAATAAAAATTGAAGGATAATTTTATCTATTATATAATTGAAATATTAAGTGAAGTTATGATCCCAACACATTTTTATTATATTTGTGAAAAACATATATTTTCTATTGCTCTATTCATGCATTTTTAGTTAGGTAATTCACAACTCAACTCTTCCTGATTTTCTCAAATAGTAATTAAAACAAGAAATGTCTGTGGAATAGATAAACCAATCTCTATCGGTTCGACATCTTTCTATACTATAATTTGACAGAGTACGAGTTTAAATTCTATATACGCCAGATATTCGTTAAGTTTCAACCTCCTTTTTTCATAAAGACATAACATAGAGATCTCTTCATTCATATTTTCAGGTACATGGACCTCTCTTGAGATTTTATGAAGTGTTATGTCATGTGATCTTCTAGGTCACTTGCCTCCTTATTATGATCATTTTGATCATTTGCTCATCTTCTTTATCAAGAATTTTATTTGAAACTGATTTTTCTATACGCTTTAATCGTACCATAGACTTTGTCCTTCTAGGACTTATTATAATATGAGCATTTGCAATGAGAATATAGTTACTTTCTTTGGTCAGCAAATGCGTCTGACATGCTTTACAATATATTGCAGGTGAATTATCTTTTTATGAACTTCAAGTTCATATTATTTTATTTGAGGATCTAGATGTATAAATGATAATTCATTCTACGTAACTTTTTCTCAACTGTTTATCATGTCCCCTCCCCCTCCCC
>AWOL01S0015945.1:124680-190123 GCA_000715115.1 Nicotiana otophora | reverse complement strand
TTGGTGCTCGGCAAGTATGGCCCGGGTGCTAGTCATGACCCTCCAGTTGGGTCGTGACAGTACAACCCGATCCATATATCCTCACATAGCTCACAGCTCGGCACTCAGGCCCTATCTTAGTTACTAACCTCTCCAGCCCTCTCGGGTTTTCAGAAATCATACAAATCAGCCAAAAGAGATAATAACAAGTGTCAATAAGAAAACAAAAGGAAACGGATATATGACTCACAAGTAGCACTGTGACTGAGTTCAAGACAATAAATAGAAGTTAATCAACAAGTACTAGACCGATGCGGGTCCCAACAGTGATAACCTATGGCCTAAGCATGGTTTCTAACATGAATGGCAGTCAAATTTCTAGAAGACAGAGGAACATGTAATTAACAATAAGCTATTTGACTTTATAGTCTCACGGGACGAACCAAGTCCTAATCCCCAATGGTGCATGCCCACACGCCCATCACCTACCATGTGCGTCACCTCTAAAATAATCATATAATACCAAATTTTGGGGTTTCATGCCCTCAGGACCAGATTTAAAATTGTTACTTACCTCAAATCGCGCAAAATCCTACTCCGCAATGCCTTTGCCCCTCGAATCAATCTCCAAACGCCATGAATTTAGCCATAAGAAGTACGATATAAATAATATAGGCCAAATGAATCAATTCCACAAGAAAAACACGAAATTATAAGCTAAAATCCGAAATAGGCTCAAATCGGCCCTGGGCCCACATCTAGAAATCTGATAAAAGTCACAAAATATGAACACCCATCCCTCGCAGGTGCAGAAATGATTTTAAGGGACTGGGTCCGCATCTTCCCCTCCATCTCACTCTCCGCATATGCGGAGCTTTGAGCGCATCGGCGGGCTCGCAGATGCGGAAATGTCCTCGCACCTGCGACCCCTGGCCATCTCCTCAACTCCCACTTCTGTGTTCCTTCACCCGCACGTGCGAGTACGCACCTGCGGTCTCCCCACCGCAGGTGCGAAACCACCAGATATCAGAAAACTTCAACCATTTGCCTAAGTCCAAATTCAAATCGTTAAGCATCCGAAACACCCCCGAGGCCCCGGGAACTCGACCAAATCTACCAATAAGTCCTAAAAAATACCATACAAACTTAGTCGAGCCCTCAAAATACGTCAAACAACAACAAAAACACGAATCACCCTCTAATCCAAACTTAATGAACTTCGAAATTTCAAAATTCTATAAACGATGCCGAATCGTACCAAATCAAGTCCGATTGACCTCAAATTTTGTACACAACTCATGTACAACATTATGTACCTACTCCAACTTTCGGAATCAAAATTTGACCCCGATATCAAAAAGTCAATCCCCCGGTCAAACTTTCCAAAAATTCAACTTTTACCATTTCAAGCCTAAATTAGCTATAGACCTCAGATTCACAGTCCGAACACGCTCCTAAGTCCAAAATCACCCAACAGAAGTAACAGAACTGACAGAACTCCATTCCGGAGTCGTCTTCACATAATTCCGACTATAGTCAAACTCCTAAGACTTAAGCTTCCGTTTGAGGGACTAAGTGTCCCAAAATACTCCGAAACCAAAAATAATACCTCCTGGCAAGTCACATTAGTAGAAACAGATACGACAAAATCAGTAAATAGGAGATCGGGGCTAATACACCGAAATCCCTAAGGAATTCAGGCCCAAACCAGCCTTGTTACATCTTTGAAAAGTCCAGTCCTGCCATAGCCGCACCTCTCAGATTGCTGGGCCTACATTATTGAGGTCCATTTTTCAGAGTCTACTCTTCCCCCTTACTCCTTTCATTACTGCCCATTATTTCCATAGCATAGTTTACTGCCTTAATTATTTTTTCTTATTGCCTTCGCTGTCTTATTGCATTTTCATTATCATGTGTTAACACTCATATATTAGATTATGAATTTTTCTTTTATGCTTTAGTATTACATAAATACTTAGAAAAATCTTAATTAATATAGTATTTAAAAGGAAATAGCTAGTAATTGATTCTCCGCCTCCGTTTAATTCCAATCTGCTACACACACTCTTCTTTAAGATTTTTGAAACTCAGGTCTTTAATCAGAATGGCCACTAGTTTTCAAAGAAAATTAGGAAAAGATTCACTGACTTTTCACCAACTGGGAATGAAATCAGATTTTTCATAAAAATGGAAACGGCAGTAACGAACAGTCTCAAATGAATTTTCAAAGACTCGCTTCTTCAGATTTTTGAAAATCAAGGTACATTTAAGAATCATCTTTCTTACAAACAACCCTTAAGATTACTCTAGAATCTATTCTTCAAAAATAATCACTCTTCCTAACTTAATAATTCAAGCTTTAAAATATAAACTATTTTCAAAAATTCTTATAGCCCCCAATAACTCTTTTGTAATCCCTTCCCCTTCTTAAGTCTCACACACATTTCCTTTAGTATATAACGAGCCCAACCTTAGTGCAAATCAAAGCATACTTTAAATAACTAAGCCCTTAAAATATTAGTCTAAGTCCCATGGAGCTACCTCGGGTAGATTTGAAGGGGTGCCTAATACCTTCCCCTTAGAAGAAAAAATACCCTTACCGATAATCTCACCAGTTTGTAGACCTGCTGAATCCTAGTATACCTTTAAATAGGTATCCTAGTACCCTTTAAATAGGTACCCTAGTATACCTTTAAATATTAGTTGACGACACTCTTACTTCAACAATAGAGAAACCACAAGTTGAATCCTGTCTTGACTAGTACAAAATAGGGTGCAACAATATCCATTGACAAAAAATTTAAATAGCTTCTGGATATTCCATTATCCATAGTCCTCCATCTTGTCTTTTTTACATCTGGAAGGGAAGGTAATTATGTAGCCAATGTTCCTTTCGCTATCTAATTATTCTACAAAAAAGCTGCATCCCCAACCTTAAACCTTCCAAGTTATATATTTCTCAGCTATTTCTTTGATTTTTATCATTTTACTCCAAGCATGTGATTGTTTAGAGTTTTTAGCCTTGGAAATTGGATGCTTTCTAGTTCAACTTGGATTTAGTAAATTAATCCCAAAAGACTCTTAAGGTCTGAAGTTCTACCACCTCTTGCAAACAAATGTATCTGTAATGCCTTCCAATTTTCTCAAGCCTATACCCTCTCTTCTTTGGTGCAACATAAACTATTTTAAGAATTCCAATGATACTTGTGTTTATCATTATCAGTACCTCGTAAGAACCTTACTAGATGTTTATTGATGATTTTCATAGTGTCTTTGGTAGAATGCATTGCAGTGTAGGTATATGTGGGTAGAGCTTGCAACACATGTTTGATAAAAGTGGCTTTTCCTCCACATGAGAGAAGCATTTTTTGCCATCCTGGTAAATTTTTGATGATCTTGGTGAGGAGATAATCAAAATATTCTAATATCTTCCTAACTACACACAAAAGGCAACCTAAGTAGGTAAATGAAAAATATTTGTGCTTAAAATGAGTCTTATCAATCATCTTATTGATCTTGGAAATGGAACCCACAGGAGCAGTATAGAAAACACTTTTATCTTTGTTCACCTTCTGCCCAAAGTTACTCTCATTTATCCTCCACAAAAAATGACAATGTCATCACATAAGCAAGTTGATTCACTCTAGATCCCCTAAGTTTCATGGAGAATGGAACAAATCTAAGATCATCATATATATTGTTGAGTAGCTTAGATAACATCTCTCAACTGTCACAACCCAAAACCCAGCTAGTCGTGATGGCACCTAACCCAACTCGCTATGTAAGCCAAATGGTAGACAACACAACTCAAATAGGATAACACGAATCAATAAATAAAATAACCGAGCTTTCTATACAAAATCTTAAGGACTGGTAGTACAAGTCATGAGCTTCTAAGACTTGAAATTTACAAAGCTGGTACGAAATAAATACATCATATATTCGAAATATACATAAACGGATTTATAAATCTAAAGCTACCAAGAATAAGAGGCAGCTATAACCAAAACGCAGGCACATCGTCAATGCCAGCTCCCACCATACACAACAACATCATCTCCAAAATATGCACTCAAGGTGCAGAGGTATACTTAATAAGTAGCGATGTAGCGACCCCATGTACTTAATAGGCAGCTATGATGTAGCGATGAATAATGAACAGAGACTGAGATATGATATGCAAATGAAGCTTCATGACTGAGTGTATAATTACAGTTAACTTAGATAATTCAAAACAACAAAAATAGCCTCATTAATTCTCCATTGAATAAGCACATAGCCAAAACATAAGTTTTAACATAAATCACAACTCAAATAATCAAACAAGTAGGGAAAAACATGGATATAACAGGATGTCATAGCAGAACAAGTCTGATAATAGTCTAAACATCAACTTGAGTCATGATTACTTTGGTGCACGCCCACACGCCCGTCACCTAGCATGTGTGTCACCACAATACATCACAATAACATGTTTCCCAGGGATAATTATCCTCAATTCTAATTTTAGAAATGTTACTTACCTAAAACAAGCCAAAACAAATACTGGGCAAACCAAACAACACTCTAGAAATGCCATCCCGTGCAAATCAACCTCCGAACGGCTCGAAACTAGAAAAAAGAAACTCAAAAATATCAAATAATGCCAAAGAAAACAAACTCAATCGATAAAGGTTGAATCTTTAATAAAAAATACAAACTCAACCAAAAAGTTAAAACCCGGGACCGCACCTTGAAATCCAAAAAAACCGGCAAATTTCAACAACTGATTCAACTTCGAGTCTAGCCATACTAATTTCACTCAAATCTGACTCCGAATCGATGTTCAAATCTCAAATATTCTCTTTAGAAAATTTTAGACAAAATCCCCCAATTTCTCTTCTAAAATCATCAATCAAAATGCTAAAATCGAAGATGGAATCATGGAATATAATTAAAACCATGTAGAAAACACTTACCCCAATCCATGTGGTAAAAATCTTCTTCTAAATCTCCCAAATCTGAGCTCCAAAACTTTGTGAGAAAAAGTGACTAAATTGCGGAACGAGTAAAAACAATGCAACAGTTATTATAGATCGAATCAGATTCTAGATGATCCTGAAACTTATATTTGATAAGCCCAACATAATCCTTGCGAGATTACACCTAAGATAACCTTTTCAATCACCTAATTTGGCCTTACAATGAGGGAGATATGATGGTTTGAAGCTTTAAATGAAGCCTGGAAATTTAAGGGGAAAAAATAATATTTTGGTAATTATTTTACACGAGAAAAGCAACAATAAAAGAATCTTCATTTTAGCACCCCAAAACTCATTCGGAACATCGCAGACACAAACCATCTATGCATTTCAATTATAAAATACACTATGAACCTGCTCACGCACTCAAAACACCGAAAAGAGGTCATCTTGACCCGATATTAACCATGGTCAAACTCCAAATGCTTAACTTAACTAGTATCTCAACCAATGATCCAAAACATACCCCATCCCCTTGGGACCTCATCCAATCATACCAACAAGTACAAATATATTATCCGGACATATCCTAAGCCTTAAAACACTCACGGGAATATCACACCAAAGAATCGAGGCTCAAACAGAATAGAATTTCTCTTAAGTTGTTAATTGCACCCCATTACCCTATTTATTGCCTCACACTTGTATGTTTATGTATTTATAACTTGCAAAGTTGATTAGTTTCATTCCGGGAAGCTTTCGGGTTGATTTGGACCCTTGATTCTATACTTAGAAGCTTTAATTTGAAAATATTGACCAAACTTTGAATTTTGTGAAAATGGCCCCAGAACTGTGTTTTATGACTTCAATAGCTTCATATCGTGATTTCAGACTTGGGCGTATGTCCACAATTGATTTTGCAAGTTCGTAAGTTGATTTGTATTGATTTGCCAAACTTTGGCAATTTTAAGTTGAAAAGTTTTACCGTAAATTGACTTTTAGCTATTGAGCTCGAATTTTTATTTTGAGACTTGGAATAGGTCCTTTATGGAATTTAGAACTTGTCTGCAAAATTTAGCATCGTTCGGAGTTGATTTGATAGGATTCGGACGCTTAGTTGAAATTTTAGAAGTTCTTGAAAATCTCTTTAAAAATCATGCATTTTTTAGTTCAATTCATATATTTTAGATGTTATTTTTATGTTTTGATCGAGCGAGCGAGTTTGTATGATATTTTTAGACTTGTGTGGATGTTTGGTTTTGAGCCCCAAGGGCTCTGGTGAGTTACAGACGCTTAGCGGAGTGTTGTTGGAAATCAAAGTTTGCTGGTTTTTCTACAGGACTCTCATCTCGCATTTGCGAGATTTTGGTTCGCATTTGCGAAGGCAGGCCAAGTCTGCTGGGTGCTCGCATTGCGAAGATTTCTGGGATGGGCTAGGTTCGCAATTGCGATGGTTTTGTCGCAATTGCGAGGGCAACAGTGGTCGCAAATGCAATCCAGTCTTTGCATTTGCGAAGAGTTTCCCCAAGCTTCAGTGCTGCAATTGCGAGGCTTTGATCGCAATTGCGAACTCATGTCGCAATTGCGACATCTGCAATTGATCAAATAGCAGATAGATGGTATGAGCTCGGAACACACACCTAAATTATGCTCGCTAATCAAATATAGTATAGTATAATATTGTATCCACAAGGATTGGATTTAAACAGTGTTCTCATAATTTCTAGCTTGATTGCTATCCAAGATGATCAACAATTGAGATTTATATAATTTTTAACTAAAATTAACTAAGAATGTTAAGCTATTGAGTAATGACAATTGAAGCAAGGAATAAGCAAAGAATATTATTAATGGGAGAAGATAGGGTTTTGATAGGATAGGTGCAAGATAATTGTTTGGGATCTAACTCTAGATAATTCACTTCTAATATTCAAGTGAGTCTCTCGGATTCACTCAATTATTAGTTCAAACATTCAGCAAAAACTCCTCTCTCGATTAAGTCTTAACCTCACAACATGAACCAATATACGCACGTGAGGATATGCAAGAATGCATAGTGGATTGGTCTTTAGGAGAACCTCTCTCGATTAAGTCTTAACCTCACAAGATGAACCAATTTAAGCACGTGAAGATATGCAAGAATGCATAGTGGATTGATCTTTAGGAGAATCTCTCTCGATTATCCTCCTAACTAGGTTTAATCAATGATTCAGCTAGCCTCTTTCGATTACTAAGAAGAATTAATGAACTCAACCAACAATATAATGCAAAGATATCACAAGTTATGCCTCCCTCGATCACATGAATTAGTGATTATAGATGCAATAACTAAATCATCCAAAATGCTTCAATACGTAAAACTAGAGTTATAATCCACAAATAATCATCAATACACCAAATCCATCAAACCCTAAAGAGAACTACTCCGTTGATATGGAGCAATTCATCACAAATATAAGTAAAGTATAGGAAAACATAAATTCAATCATAACTTGGGTCTTGAGTGAGGAAGGAATGATGCAATCTTTGTGCTTGTGTTCTTCCCACTCCTTCTTAGCCTCCTTAGGTCCAATGTATGTCAAAAGTTCAGAAAATAATGTATTTCTATGTAAAACTTACACAGTCGTACCGTATGGGGCGACGCGCCATGCGGGGCATTAGTGGAGAAATCCAGAGAGCTAAACATCTGTCGGGCAGCAGGAAATAGGCAGCCGCGGAGCCCCACGCACCGCGGCAGTGGGGTTTTCTCAGTGTACGGCTCCAACTTCAATTTTTGACTTCTAGACTTGGTCCTCAACCCTCGAATACGATCTCGGCTCAATTCTTTGGGCTTTTACTCAGACTTCAAAGGTCCAAATAGCTCGAATTCATTCCATAACATCTACATAGTTCAGTATCACTCCTACAACGCATAAAACACACAATAAGTGGCAAACACTACCAATTAAAGCTCAAAAACGAATAAAGTGCAGTGAATTAGAGTGCAATAAGTGACTAAAACACAAGATTATAGCCTACCATCAACACCCCAGACTTAAACCATTGCTCGTCCTCGAGCAATCAAACTACACTTCATATAGACATGACCATTTTCAACAACTCTCATAACTCATCACACCAAGAATATTTAAAATAGAATAAGCACAATATCGTAACATCCTCGCCTCAAGATGTGACTCACAAGCACCAAACATTTTTCACAACCCGCTCACTTACTCTAACATAGAGGTCAACGACATTACCTTTCCCTCATGACTCAAGTGCCCTCACACAACAATAGAGAACAGTTCCACACACAATAAAATTTAAGAACAATTAGGAACTCAAGATAGAAATAATTCACACACTCTCAGAAATAACATTCATATGCCACAAAAGACATACCATAGGCTTGCCCGTAGTGTACTACTCTACTAATTGAGCTCATTCAGTCAAGGATGAAGTAGGACTTTAATTGGTTGTAACGTAGGCTGCATGATGGGTATGATACATTTGGATATAAGAGTGAGTACATCTACCTAAGTACTTTAATACATACAATTAACCATTCAAAACCCCAAACTTATGTCAAACCATAACTCCACCTTCACATCAATATATATTAACTCCCTACTTCATTAAGCACAATTGCATCAAGTAACCACTATCAAGGAATATTTTTTTCACAATCATACACTTATTTTTTTTCTATTCTTTTTCAATTCAAGTGGCTCTTACATTTTCAAACATTGCACCCTTATCCTTATTTCAATAGTTCCACTCAAAAGCCAAACCAACCACCCTACACTTCAACGTTTACAAAGTTTATAACAAATTCAAGTGCTCACGAGAGGTACAAGGTTCAAATAGATGGTCAATTCAAATAAATGGGTAAGGCTTGAAATGTGGTTGCCAAAGAAACAGGATTACATGCTCAATGGGGTTAACTAACATACATAATAATTAGGTGGGTAAACATATCATTGGCTCAACAAATAAATGCCTATATCACTTCCAAGACTGAATAAAACTACTATTTCGCTTTGCAAACACACGGGGCAAGTTCTAGACATCAAATAAATTGCACAGAATAACACAAGACCTCACTCACACATGGAACATAACTCACTCAGGATCGAACAATCATGACACTCTAGTCAACGCAGTTAAGGAAAGTTAAGATCATACAATTTAAGGTACTTATATAAGAGTAAAAATTTGAGCCTAAGTGTCACAACTAAAGCACTTACTATTCTCAAGGCATAATAAAGTCAAGAGATATTGCTTTCAACTCAAATCACATCCCAAGGTTTCCTACTCCTAAGAAAAACTAACTACACCCGGTTCAAAAGCAGATAGATGGTACGAGCTCGGAACATACACCTAAATTATGCTGTCTAATCAAATATAGTATAGTATAATATCGTATCCACGTGGAATGGATTTAAATAGTGTTCTCATAATTTCTAGCTTGGTTGCTATCCAAGATGATCAATAATTGAGATTTATATGATTTCTAACTAAAATTAACTAAGAATCTTAAGCTATTGACAAATGACAATTGAAGCAAGGAATAAGAAAAGAAAATTATAAATGAGATAAGATACGGTTTTGATAGGATAGGTGCAAGATAATTATTTGGGATCTAACTCTAGATAATTCACTTCTAATGTTCAAGTGAGTCTCTCGAATTCACTTAATTATTAGTTCAAACGTTCAGCAAACATTTCTCTCTCGATTAAGTCTTAACCTCATAAGAAGAACCAATTTAAGCACGTAAATATATGCAAGAATGCGTAATTGATTGGTCTTTAGGAGAACCTCTTTCGACTAAGTCTTAACCTCACAAAATGAACCAAGTTAAGCATGTGAAGATACACAAAAATGCGTAGTGGGTTGGTCTTTAGGAAAACCTTTCTCGATTACCCTCCTAACTAGGTTTAATCAATGATTTAACTAGCCTCTTTTGATTACTGAGAAGTATTATTGAACTCAACCAACAATATAATGCAAAGATATCACAAGTTATGCCTCTCTCGATTATATGAACTAGTGAATATAGATGCAACAATTAAATCATCCAAAACGCTTCAATATGTAAAACTAAAGTTATAATCCACAAATAATCATCAATACACCAAATACATCAAACCCTAAAGAGAACTAATCCATAGATATGGAGCAATTCATCACAAATATAAGTAAAGTATAGGAAAACATAACTTCAATCATAACCCGGGTCTTGATTGAGGAAGGAATGATGAAATCTTTGTGCTTGTATTCTTCCCACTCCTCCTTAGCCTCCTTAGGTACAATGTATGTCAAAAGTCCAGAAAATAACATCTTTCCATGTATTTATACCAAGAAGGGTCGGGTCTAGATAAAACCACCTTCTCCTAGCTGAAATAGTACATTCACTCTGTAAAAGTTACACAGGCACGCCGCATGGGGCGACACGCCATGCAGGGAATTATTGGGCAAATCGAAAGAGCTAAACATCTGTCAAGAAGCAGGAAATAGGCAGCCGCGGTGCCCCACTCGCCGCGACAGTGGGGTTTTCTCAGAGTACGGCTCCAACTTCAATCGTGTGCAGATCCAGGTGCTTCCGATTACGGCGTCTGTTGAGACATAGGATGCTTAGGACATTATGGATATGTTCGAGCGGATGCTTCAGACAGCACGTATTCTGATGAACAGTGGGGTCTCGTTCACTACTTTTCAATTTGCTGAAGCTGCCTTCAGATGGTGGGAGGCTTATGAGAGGCACATGCCCTGATGTGTACTGCATGAACTATGTCGGATAAACCCCTTATCAAGGAGTTCCTGAAGCTGCTCCTTCAATTCCTTCAACTCAGTTGGTGCCATTGATATTGTTATGGAGACATTGATATTGTTGTTGTTGGCGAGTTGTGATATGTGGGAACTTATGGTGCAAGTTGTTATTGTGATATGATATTGATGCGCATGTGGTGGTATAAGGCTTGGGTTGATGTGAATGTAGCGGTATAAGGTGGGACTTACATGCGTGATTGCTTGTAGGGGAACTACGTGAAGCCATGTGGCATCATAAGGTGGGCTAAAGTGCCTGTAGCTATTTCGGGAAAACTATTTTCAAAACCTATTTTCAAATGTAAGGCTCATGCAGCGGTATAAGGAAAGATTGTGATTGAAAATTGAGATATGTGACTACTAGGCGATACCTCGGTTGTGATTCTTGATTATACGAGGCGGTACCTCGGTTTTGATTTATTTATACATGAGGCAGTACCTCGATGTGATTCTTGCTGTTATTTCACATTGCAAAGTGTTTTGGTGGGAAATATATCTGTTGTTTCATTCCTTAGTGTTCTATGAGTTGTTGTCCGTATATGATCATTGTAGTCCTTTAGTTTCTTCTTTTATGCTATTTTTACTGGTTATTTTCTGGTATTAGATCATGCTATCATCTCGTTCCGTATTAGTTGCTTTCTTACTTTCCATTTTATATCCATATTTTATTTTATACTATCTATTTCATATCCTAGGAGGTGTATTGACTTGGCCTCGTCACTATTCTACTGAGGTTAGGCTTGATACTTGCTGGGTACCGTTGTGGTATAATCATACTATGCTTCTGCACATCTTTTTATGCTGATCCAGGTACGTCAACTCATGTTGATAGATAGAGATGTTCTTGCTAGCTGCATTTACAGGAGACTTCAAGGTATGCCTCCTCGGTGTCCATGGGCCTCGGAGTCCCCTTCCCTTATTCTCAATTACTGTTATATTTTCTCATAAACAATGATGTACCAGATGTTTTAGTTATTCCATAGTGCTTATGACTCTGTTCCATAGTTCTTGGGAATTGTATGGCTGAGATTTTTGTTTTTAGTAGTTATATGAGTTTATCAAACTAGGTTGATTAATTTGTTATTTACATTTGTTTAATTGCAGTCAAATATTAGGCTTACCAAGTCGTTGAGATTAGGTACCATCACGACTTCCTACGGAAGGAAAATAGGGTCGTGAAAAGTTGTTCTCCGAGCTCTAGGTTCATAGGTGTTACTAGTCATAAGCAGGTTTAGTAGAGTCTTGCAGATCGGTACGGAGACGTCTGTACTTATCTTCGAAAGGCTACAGAACTGGTAGAAAAAGTTCACTTCTTTGATTCCTTATCGTGCAAAGTGGTTGATTTCGAAAATTAAATCTTTGACTTTCTATTCTCTCACAGATTGTTATGACACCCGTGCCCCCTGCTAGAAGAGCGAGAGGCCGGTGCCGGGGCAGAGGCCAAGGACAGGCATGCGGTGCAATAAGAGCACCTGCCCGAGCTGCAACAGAGGATCCACCAATAGCTTCAGTCAGGGGTCAGACACCCGAGGTGCCTATTGCAACCCTAGCACTTCAGGAGACCCATGCACAGTTCATGAGCATATTCGGTACATTAGTTCAGGCGGGGTTGATCCCACTTGCACCAGCCATATTTCAGGCTAGGGGAGGAGCATAGACTCCCGTGGCCCGTACCCCAAAGTAGTGGGTTCAAGTTGATCGGGTCCCAGTGGTTATACCGGTATAGCCTATTGCTCCAGTTCAGCCCGTAGTTAGGGCAACAACATTTGAGGAGGAGTAGCTCAGGTTCGAGAGGTTCAAGAAGTACCACCCTCCTACTTTCAATGGTTTGGCTTCAGAGGATGCACATGGTTTTCTTGAAAGTGTCACCGTATTCTCTGCACTATGGGCATTGTGGAGACGAATGAGGTTGCTTTTAGTACGTTCTAGCTGAAGGGAGCGGTATATTAGTGGTGGCGGGTGTATGAGGCGGGTAGCCAGCCTAGGCGGCTTCACTTACATGGAATCAATTTTCAAAGTTTTTCTTGAGAGAGTTTGTTCACCAAACCCTTTTAGATTCTTGGCGCGCGGAGTTTAAGTGGTTGCACTAGGGTACTATGTAAGTGTCGATGTATGCTGTCTGATTCAGTGATTTGTCCAGGCATGCACCAGCCTTGGTTGCTACGGCCAGAGAGATAGTCCGTCGATTCATCGAGGGGCTCAACCAAAGAATTAGATTCAGCGTGGCTAGGGATTTGGAGTCAAACACTCTGTATCAGCAGGTGCTTGAGATTGCAGGGTATGTGAGACTGCGATAGAGAGGATAGGGATGCCAAGAGGACTCGTGGAACAAGGGGATTTAGTGGTGGTCACGCTGCAGTTTCAGCCCGTCATGGTAGGGTCTATGTGAGCCGACCAGTTCATTCAGCACTTCCAGCTTCTAGTGGTGCTCTAGTTGTATTGAGGGCCCAGGTTGCACACTTTGCTCAGTCACTTTATAGTGCACCTCCTGCACGGGGTGCCTTCAGCGGTCAGTCCAACCGACCAGGCCCAAGCCAGTCCTAGCCACCATACCCACCGAGAGCCTGTTTTGAGTTTAGTGATACCCGCCACATGGTCAGAGACTGCCCTAGACTCAGTAGGGGCGCACCTCCACAGACTACTCAGGCTCCACGTATTCAGTTAGGTCCGCAAACTTCTCAGGCCATAATTACTTCCCCAGTTGCCATTGCACCTGCTCAGCCAGCTAAGGGTGGAGGGCGGGCGGGTAGAGATTGCCCTATAGGGGGAGACCATGCCAGATTCTATGATCTTCTAGTTATGGTTGTGGTTTTCCATAGAGATGCATCAGTCTTATTTGATCCAGGATCAACTTATTCATATGTGTCATCTAACTTTTCTTCGTATTTGGATATATCGTGTGATTCCTTGAGTTCTCCTATTTATGTGTATAAATCTGTAGGAGATTTCTATTGTTGTGAACCGTGTGTATCGATCGTTTCTAGTTGTTATTGCTGGTTTTGAGACCAGAGTTGATCTGTTGTTACTTAGTATAGTAGACTTTGATGTTATCTTGTGCATGGACTAGTTGTCACCCTATCATGCTATTCTTGATTGTCACGCCAAGACTATGACACTGGATATGCCAGGTTTACCACGGTTAGAGTGGAGGGGTGCATTAGATTATGTTCCTAGTAGGGTTATATCATTTCTAAAGGCTCAGAGGATGGTTGAGAAGGGGTGTAATGCTTATCTAGCCTTTGTGCGAGATGTTAGTGCTGACACTCCTACCGTTGAGTTAGTTCTGATAGTGAGAGACTTTCTAGATGTATTCCCTGTAGATCTTCCTGGCATCCTGCCCGATAGGGATATTGATTTTGGTATTGACTTGTTACCGGGCACTCAGCACATCTCTATTCCACAATATCGTATGGCCCCAGCATTAGCTGAAAGAGTTAAAGGAGCAATTACGACAGTTGCTTGATACGAGATTCATTCATCCTAGTATGTCCCCGTGGGGTGCTACAGTCCTGTTTGTGAAGAAGAAGGATGGATCTATGTGCATGTGTATTGATTATCGTCAATTGAACAAGGTTACAGTGAAGAACATGTATCTATTGCCATGCATTGATGACCTATTTGATCAGCTACAGGGTGCCAAGGTGTTCTCAAAGATTGATTTGCAGTTAGGTTATCATCAGTTGAAGATTTGGGATCCGAATATTCTGAAGACTGCCTTTAGGACTCGGTATGGTCACTACGAGTTCCTCTTGATGTCATTTGGGCAGACCAATGCCCCAACAACATTTATGCACCTGATGAACAGTGTATTCTAGCCTTATCTTGATTCATTAATCATTATGTTTATTGACGACATCTTGGTATACTCCCACAGCCGGGAAGATCATGAGCAGCATTTGAGGATCGTGCTATAGACCTTGAGGGAGAAGAATTTATATTCAATGTTTTTAAAGTGTGAATTCTGGCTCGATTCGGTGGCGTTTTTGGGTCGTGTGGTGTCGAGTGAGGGGATCAAGGTAGATCCGAAGAATATTGAGGTGGTGCAGAGTTGGCCCAGACCGTCTTTAGCTACTGAGATCTGGAGTTTCCTTGGTTTAGACGGGTATTATCATCGTTTCGTGAAGGGCTTCTCGTCTATTGTTGCACCTATGACCAGATCCTTTCAGATGGACTGAGGAGTGTGAGTCGAGCTTTCAAAATCTCAAGACTGCTTTGATCACAGCCCCAGTATTGGTGTAGCCTACGGGCTCGGGGTCTTATACTGTGTATTGTGATGCGTCACGTGTTGGCCTTGGCACGATGTTAATGCAAGAAGGTAGGGTGATTGCCTATGCGTCTCGACAATTGAAGACTCATGAGAAGAATTATCCAGTCCACTATTTGGAGTTGGCGGCCATTGTTCATGCATTGAAGATCTGGTGGCATTATTTGTTTGGTGTTCCTAGTGAGGTCTTTACCAGCCATTAGAGTCTACAACATCTATTCAAATAGAAGGATCTTAACTTGCGACAACAGATATGGTTAGAGTTACTTAATGACTATGATATCACCATTCTATTTCATCCCGGGAAGGCCAATGTGGTGGCCGATGCCTTGAGTCAAAAGGCGCAGAGCTTGGGCAGTTTAGCATATCTACCGGTAGTAGAGAGGCCATTAGCATTGGAGGTTCAGACCTTAGCCAACCAGTTTGTTAGATTGGATATTTCGGAGCTGAGTCGAGTTTTAGCTTGTGTGGTTTCTCGGTTTTCCCTATATGATCGTATCAGAGAGCGTCGGTATGATGACCCCCATTTGCTTGTCCTCAAGAAAATGGTTCAGCATTGCCATGCCAAGGTGGTCACTATCGCGAATGATAATTTTACGGATGTAGGGTAGGATATGTGTGCCCAATGTAGATGGGTTGCGTGAGTTGATTCTTTAGGAGGCTCACAGTTCGTGGTACTCCATTCATCCGGGTGCCGCTAAGATGTATCAGGACTTGAGGTAGCACTATTGGTGGAGAAGGATGAAGAAAGACATAGTGGAGTATGTATCTCGGTGCCTAAATTGTCAGCAGGTGAAGTATGAACATCAGCGGCCAGGTGGATTGCTTCAGAGGCTAGAGATTCCAGAGTGGAAATGGGAGCGGGTTACTATGGATTTTGTTATTGGGCTCCTGCACACTCAGAGGAAGTTCGATGCATTATGGGTGATTGTGGATACGTTGACCAAGTCGGCTCATTTTATTCCAGTGGTGACTAGTTCGAGAGATCGTCAGACTGTATGGTGTGCCTGTATCCATCATCTCTGACCGGGGTACATAGTTTACATCGCGGTTCTGGAGGCCCGTACAGTGTGAGTTAGGCACACGGGAGGATTTGAGTACAACATTTCACCCTTAAACGGACAGACAGTCCGAGCGCACTATTTAGATATTGGAGGATATGCTTCGTGCATGTGTGATGTAGTTTGGGGGCTCTTGGGATGAGTTCTTGCCGCTTGCGGAAGTTGCCTACAACAACAACTACCAGTCTAGCATTTAGATGGCTCTGTATGAGGCCTTATATGAGAGGCAGTGTCGGTCTCCGATAGGTTGGTTCGAGCCGGGCGAGGCTATGCTATTGAGTACAAACTTGGTTGAGGACGCTTTGGAAAAAGTTATATTGATTCAAGATCGGCTTCTCACAAACTAATCTAGACAGAAGAGTTATGCGTATTAGAGGTTTCGTGACTTTGCATTCATGGTTGGAGAGTGGGTCTTGCTCCAGGTTTTTCCCATGAAGGGTGTTATGAGGTTCGGGAAGAAGGGCAAGTTGAGCCCTAGGTATATCGGACCTTTTGAGATTTTTGAGAGGATTGGAGAGATGGCCTACAAGATTGCACTACCACTTAGTCTAGCTACAATTCATCCAGTATTCCATGTTTCTATGCTCCGGAAGTATCACGATGATCCGTCTCATATGTTAGACTTCAGCTCAGTCCAGTTGGACAAAGATTTGTCTTATGTTAAGGATCCGGTGGCCATCTTGGACCGGTAGGTCCGGAAGTTGAAGTCAAAGGATATTGCTTCAGTGAAGGTTCAACGGAGGGTTCATCCGGTATGTCCGGAGTCGTTATCCTCATCTATCTACCACTTCAGGTATGTCCTTACACACGTTCGAGGACGAACGTTTGTTTTAAGAGGGGGAAAATGTAACGACCCAATCGGTCATTTTATGTAATTGTGCCCCGTTACCATTTTTATTACTTCACACTTGTGTGTTTATGTCTTTTTGACTTTTGAAGTTAATTAGTTTTGTTCCGGGAAACTTTCGCGTTGATTTGGACCCTTGATTCTAGACTTAGAAGCTTTAATTTGAAAATATTGACCAAACTTTGACTTTTGTGAAAATGACCCCGGAATTATATTTTATGACTCTGATAGCTTCATATTGTAATTTCAGACTTGGGCGTATGCCCGAAATTAATTTTGGAAGTCCGTAGGTTGATTTCCCGAAGTTTGACAAATTTAAGTTAAAACGTTTGACCTTAAGTTGAATTTTAGCTATTGAGCTTGGACGTTGATTTTGGGACTTGGCATAGGTCTATTATGGCATTTAGAACTTGGCTGCAAAATTTGGCATCGTTCAGAGTTGATTTGATAGGATTCGGACGTTTAGTTGAAATTTTAGAAGTTCTTGAAAATCTCTTTAAACATCATGCATTTTTAGTTCAATTCAAGTTTTAGATGTTATTTTTGTGTTTTGATCATGCGAGTGAGTTTGTATGATATTTTTAGACTTGTGTGGATGTTTAGTTTGGAGCCCCGAGGGCTCGGGTGAGTTTCTGACGCTTAGCGAAGTGTTGTTAGAAATCTAAGTTTGCTGGTTTTTCTGCAGGCCTCTGATCTCGCATTTGCGGGATTTTAGTTCGCATTTGTGAAGGCAGGCCAAGTCTGCTGGGTTCACATTTGCAAACCCAGTGTTCGCATTTGCGAAGGCTTTTGTAATGGGTTAGGTTTGCAATTACGAGGACAACAGTGGTGGCAAATGTGATCCAGTCTTCGCATTTGCGAAGTGTTTCCCCAAGCTTCAATGCCGCAATTGCGAGGCTTTGTTAGCAATTGTGAGGGTTCGCAATTGCGAACCCATGCCCCAATTGCGACATCTACAACTGATCAAATAGCCGAGGGACGGGATTTTTGAGTTCATTCTCTCATTTTTGAACCCTAGACTAGGTAGGCGGCGATTTGGATAGGGGGTTTTCATCAACAAACCTTAGATAAGTGATTCTAATCTATTTCTAATCATATTTCATCAACATATCTTAGATTTTAACATCAAAATCATGTGAATCAAAGTAGAAATTTATGAAACTTTTTCAAGATTTTAAAAAATAAGAAATTGAGTTTTGAGAGTCGATTTGGACTCGGATTTTGGAACTAATCACATATACCCGGGTTTTGACCATGCGAGCTCTAGGTTGACTTTTATTTATGGCAATTGAATTTCCTATCGTTGTTTGATAATATTGAGTCGATTTTGGTTAGATTTGAGCCATATGGAGGGCGATTTTAAGGGAAAATCTATTTTCGAGTGTTGAATTGGCCTAGTTTAGGTAAGTATCTTGCCTAACTTCGTGTGGGGAAACTATCCCTTAGGATTGATATTTTTTGATTCAATTGTGCTAAGCGAAATTCGGGTACGCAAGGTGACGAGTGGGTACACTGGTTGTACGTAGTATTTGATCGGTTTAGGCTACTTAGACTATTTTCGTGCTTTAATTGAAATGACATATTATGTTCTAAATTCTCATAGTTAAAGCATCCTTAATTGTGTTAGATTATTCTTAAATGCCTTAGTTGACTTGTTTAGTATTTGTTCTACATCCTACTTGTTAAATTGCTCCCATGCTTTAGTTGAACTTGTTGCCCCTTTATTGTTACATATTATCTCTTCATTATTATCTATCATTGTTTGAATTAATTGTTCATGTTGCCCCATTTACTTGTTGACTCCCATTATTTGAGATTCATTATTGAAGATTATTTCCTCTATTGTGAGCTAGTCTTATCTAATATCGTGGTTATACATTATTTTCTCATTGTTGAGTAATTTGGTGTTGCATTTGTGAAAGTCGTTAATATATTGAGGCGATGCTGGTTATTGTTGAAACATCTATCTTATTGAGCATTTTGCATCCATTATTATTGTTGGTATTCTTGTATACGTTGTGGTGAAGCCATGAGCTATTGTTGTAGAGACATTGATATTGTTGTTGTTGACAAGTTGTGACATGTGGGCACTTGTGGTGCGAGTTGTTATTGTAATATAATATTGATGCGCATACGGCGGTATAAGGCTTGGGTTGATGTGAATGCAGCGGTATAAGGTGGGACTTATGTGCGTCATTGCTTGTAGGGGAACTACGTGAAGCCATGCGGCGTCATAAGGTGGGCTAAAGTGCATGTAGCTATTTCGGAAAAACTATTTTCAAATGTACAGCTCACGCGGCTGTATAAGAAAAGATTGTGATTGAAATTTGAGAAAAGTGACTACGAGGCGATACCTCAGTTATGATTCTTGATTATATGAGGCGGTACTTCGGTTTTGATTTCATTATACACGAGGCGGTACCTCGATGTGATTCTTGCTGTTATTTCACGTTGCAAAGTGTTTTGGTGGGAAATATATTTGTTGTTTCATTCCTTAGTGTTCTATTAGTTGTTGTCCGTACATGATCATTGTAGTCCTTTAGTTTCTTCTTTTATGCTATTTCTATTGTTGATTTCTGGTATTAGATCATGCTATTATTTTGTTCCATATTAGTTTCTTTCTTACTTTCTTTTTTATATTTGTATTTTATTTTATACTATCTATTTCATATCCTAGTAGGTGTCTTGACCTGGCCTCGTCACTACTCTACTGAGGTTAGGCTTGATACTTACTGGGTTCCGTTGTGGTGTACTCATAATATGCTGCTGCACATCGTTTTGTGCAGATCAAGGTATGTCCACTCGTGCCGGTAGATAGAAATTTTCCTGCTAGCTGCATTTACCGAAGACTTCAAGGTATGCCTGCTTGGTGTCCGCAGGCCTCAGAGTCCCCTTCCCTTATTCTTAGTTACTGTTGTATTTCCTCGCAAACAGTGATGCACCAAATGTTTCAGTTATTCCATAGTGCTTATGACTCTATTCCACAGTTCTTGAAAATTGTATGGTTGAGATTTTAGTTTTTAGTAGTTATATGATTTTATCAAATTGGGTTGATTATTTTATTATTTACATTTGTTTAATTGTTGTCAAATATTAGGCTTACCTAGTCGTAGATACTAGGTGCTATCACGACTTCCTACGGAGGAAAAATAGGGTCGTGACACCGAATCACACTTAAAAACTTCGAATTACTTTCAAATTTTGCACACAAGTTCAATTCAACAATATAGACTTATTTAAAGTCTCGGAATACCAATTGGTGTCCAATAATATTTTTTTATATTAATTCTCCAGGTTAACTGGGAGTGTTGTATTATCTTGAAATGATGGAGGGGGACGTGGCTTTACCTCCAAAGATTACAACACAAAGACAAAGGATGTCCTTAAAAAAGAACAGGAAAAGTATAATAATAGTACTCCCCTGTTCGACAAAAAACTACTAAGCATGTTCAACTAACAAAAAAATTTGTCTTATCATATATTGTTCTAATGGTAGAGATTTGCAATCTCTCCAAAAGAAAATTGCCTTTGGAACCACTAGGAAGCTGTTGAAAAGAGAGAAAAATCTTGTTCACATAGGTGGACAAGGCAAGCTTAGCGAGATGATCAGCCACTTGGTTTTTCTCCCCGAAGTAGTGTATAGGGTAACATTGGCCTGATTCATGATATGTGAAGTGTCCTCAATAACTTTCTTCAGTTTGTAGTTATTGGTTTTTCTATCCTTGAGCATATCTGTTACCAACGTAGAGTCGAGTTTGATGGTGAAGTTAGAGTAACCATTCGTGGTACACCAGTTGATCCTAAAGAAGGCCGCTTGTGCTTCAGCACAATTGTGATTGCTGCAGTTTGCAGTGGAAAAAAAACTATAATGAAGTCGCCTTGATCATTCCTCAAAACTCCACCTAGGCCTGCAGTGTCATTTCCTTCCCAAAAGCTTCCATCTGTATTGAGTTTAAAGGAGTTGCAATGAGGCTTCTCCCAGCACACAATGATGGCCTCCAGAATAGGTTGTAATTTCATCATCTTCTCACATAAATTGACCCAAGGCAATGTTAGTTTGCAATTAGTATAGAATCTATGGATAGCAGCCTGAATGTTCCAGCATACTTGATGTCTCATTTTGAGTAAATTGAATCTTTTTTTATCTCCATATTTACAAGAACGCATGTTTTTTCAAATTTCCCAGCATATAATTATGGGAGTGATCTGATGAATTTTCTTGTGGATAGCATTGTTGTGTTTCTGTTGCCACCATTGATTCAACAATCCTCTTATAGGTAGTTGCATTGGTTTGATTCCCAGAAGGGATCCAATAAATTTTCAAATGTACCTAGTTATATGTTGAATAGATTCTTGCTTAGGATTAGTACAACCGTTATATTTTGAAACAATTTGCTTACCAAAGTTAAAAATAGCATCCTCAAAAGGCAGCTTAGATAGCCAAAGTCTCCAAGTTAAGAATAAGAATTTAAAAGGAATACCAAAATGCCATACCCTACTAAGGAAATTATCCTTATTTTTTGTGTTCTTGAAGAAGCATAATGTAGTTTTATTGGAAAACTTACCATTATCGGTGATATCCCATAAATCTTGATCAATGATATCTTGTTTTCCTATATGA
The DNA here is from genome assembly GCA_000715115.1 of Nicotiana otophora. Classification (NCBI taxonomy): domain Eukaryota; kingdom Viridiplantae; phylum Streptophyta; class Magnoliopsida; order Solanales; family Solanaceae; genus Nicotiana; species Nicotiana otophora. The sequence goes on along the minus strand of AWOL01S0015945.1, from coordinate 168,582 downwards.
ATATTCATTATGTGTTGAACCATATCATCTGGCAACCATTCCTTGAGCTTGTTAGTATTCCAGATTCCATCTTGGATTAATTCTTTGACAGTAGTTTTGTGGCTGCTATGACCAAGCATATGTGAGGATAATGGACCCTTACCAGTCCATTTGTCCCACCACATACTAGAATTCCCAGAGTTAATCTTCCAAATAATGTGAGGCTCTTCTTTGTCTTTGTCTTGTATCATCGTTTGCCAAACATGTGAGTCACCAGAGGCCCTTTTCTTTCTTGCCAGATGAGATCTTGGGCAATATTTATGCCTCATGAAGGTAGTCCAGAGAGATGGAATAGTTCTAAATCTCCACCACCTCTTAGTTGAAAGAGTGTTAGCAATATCCTCCATTCTTCTCACATCAATGCCCCCTTTATCCAGGGGAAAACAAAGGCTCTTCCATGATCTCCAATGGTATTTCTTTTTGTCTCCAGAGAAACCGCAGAAGAAATTGGAGAAATATTTTTCAAGCAAATTAAAGGTGCCTTTGGGAGGAGATAAGGCAGAGAAAGTATATATAGGAAGCGATTGAAGCACATGCTTAATTAAATTCACCTTACCACCATACGAGAGCAGCTTACCATGCCAGCCATTATGTTTCTTAATTACTTTATTCACCATATTACCAAAATACACTAACTTCTTCCTTCCAATATAAATATGACATACTAGATAAGTGAGAGGAAAGTTTTTATCCATAAAGCCAGTGTAATTCCTTATCTTATTAATCTAACAGTACAAGAAATAAGGGGTAATGAAAAAATATTTATCAGTGTTCACAAGTTGGCCAGAGCTGGCTTCATATTTATTAATAACCTTCATGATGAGGCTAATAGATTTATCATTGCCAATAGTAAAAATGATAATATTGTCAGAATACACCAAGTGATTAATAAGAGGATCATTGTTAGGCATAGAAAAGGGAATAAAATTGAGATCCAAAAGAAAATTGTTAAGATAGCAACTCAATACTTCAGCAGCAATAATAAAGAGAGAGGGTGGAAGGGGATCTCCTTGTTTTAGTCCTTGACTAGAGGTAAAAAAAGCCTTTTCTATTTTCATTAACAATGATGGAATATCAAATGCCAGATAAAAGATTCAGAATCATGTCAGACCACAGTTCACAGAAACCAAATTTTCAAAGAACTGAGATAATAAAAGTCCATGATATTCTATCACATGCTTTTGCCATATTTAGTTTAATAACAACATTGCCACCCTTATTAGTATGAGAGATAAATTGAACAAGTTTTTGAGCTAATAGAATATTTTTCGAAATCAATCTAACTTTAACAAAAGCACTTTGATTAGCAGAAATCAAATTTCTTAAAAAATGATTGAGTTTATAAATAGTATTTTAGAAATGAGCTTGTTTATGAAATTAGAGAGACTAATAAGTATAAAATCATTAAAGGTGGAGAGGCATCACTCTTTGGAATAAGAACTAAATTTTTTTTTTTTTTGTGTGTGTGTAGAACTTAGTAAGGGGCTTACCTCTGAAGAATTCCAGTACAAATGCAATGATATCTTCCTTGATGATGTCCCAACAACTTTGAAAGAAAGTTCCATTGTAGCCGTCTGGTCCTGCAACACTATATGCACATAAATTGAAGACAACATGTTTGATTTCCTCTTCCGTTGGAGTGTCTTTAAGGGTGACATTCTCTTCATCTGTAATCTTGTTAGTGATGCATTCCAGAATGTTAGGGTCCATACTTGATGCCGTTAGATTGAAAAGGCCATTAAAATGTCTAATGGCAGCTTTAGCAATCTTATCCTCCCTTGTAATCCACTTTCCTTTATGATTCTTGATTCTATCCAGTTGCAATCTTCTTCTTTTCTTTATGATCTTACTGTGATAGTAATTGGTATTTCAATCTCCCTCCTCAAACCAATTGCAATTGGCCTTTTGGGTGATTAGGGAGTCCTGAATAGTCAGGAACCTAATGTATTCATCATGAGCTTTATTGGTCTCTACTCTCTCAGCCTCAGTGTTATTGGCAATCTCCAGTTCTTCCAGCCTTTGCACCTTTTCTTCCCAATTAATAACTTGTTCATGAATGTTCCCCATAATTTCTCTTGAACACTGAATGAGTCTTTTGGTAAGAAGCTTTAGCTTTGTATGAAGCTTCCATATATGGTTACCATTGAGTTGAGTGTCTCATACTTCCTTAACAAGTTCGAAAAGACCATCATGTTTAGTCTAGAAGTTGAGAAATTTGAAGTATGTGATTGTTGACAGTATCAAAATATTTAATGAGTATAGGGATGTGATCAGAACCAGTTCTTACTAAGTGTTTGACAGTAGTTTTTTTGAATCTTTGAGCCCATTTGTTATTGATGAAGACTCTATCCAGTCTTTTCCAAATTATTTTCCTAGGACTCCAATTGTTGCACCATGTGTACTTAGGTCCTGAGAAACCAATGTCTATTACACCACAGTTGTCCATGCACATTTGAAAATCTAGACTCATGTGCATTCTGTGAGGCCTACCTCCAAGCTTCTCTGCTGGATCCAAGATAACATTGAAGTCACTATCCTTTTTGTTGCTATCATGGAATCCATTATTAGCAAAGATAAAATTGAAGGATATCGCAAATTTCTTGGTTTTAAAGAATGCATCTCCAACGATAATGGTAAGATTTGGTATTTATGAAGGAACCTCAATCAAACCATTGTTATTGCAAATAAAGAGCAACATATTTCTATAAAGGTTGAAGATGGTCTGGATAATCCCCCTTCTGTCATGCCAAGTGTACTTCTAAAGAAAGAAAAGTCAACTTTTGGTCAAGCTTATGAATATTTAAATTCTTCAAATTGCCAACTTTCGACAAATAGTGTTGAATCCTTCTAGGGATCTCCAAAATCGAATCTGAACATACATACAAGTCCAAAATCATCATACGAACCTATCGAAATCTTAAAAACTCGATTTCGGGTCCATTTACCCAAAAGTCAAACCTTAATAAACTCTTCCAACTTAAAGCTTCCAAATCGAGAGTCATTTTTTCAAATCAATTTTGAACCACTCAAAAACTAAAACTGACCATAATGCACGCAAGTCATAATATATCATATGAAACTGCTCAAAGTCTCAAATCACCGAACGGAATACTAGAGCTCAAAATAACTAATTTGGTCGTTACATTAACCAAGAATAAATAATAAAGGGGAAAGTGGATCCCCTTATTTCAGACCTTGAGAAGACATAAAGAACCTGTATTTGCACCATTTATGATATATGAAATACCATAGTTTAGAGATAAGCCTCCCGATGGCTTCAACCCACTAATCCTAGAATCTAAACCTGTTTAGCACAACTATAGTAAAGTTTCATGTTATTCTATCATTGATTTTTGCGATGTCTAGTTTGATAGTTGTATTACCTCCTATGTTAGTTTTTGATATCCCGTGTATAACTTCTTGGTCCATCAGAACATTATCAGTGATAATAAGTCTCCCTTTAAAAAACTCATTTTGATTATTGAAATGAGTTTTGGGAGAAATGGGTCCAGCCTTCTACTTTTGGGATAAGAACGAAGAACCTAGTTAGCTTGATGCCTAACTAGAAAGTCTTCTTGAATTTAGCCACATATTGTTTGATAACTTTCATCACCTACGATAAAACATGCCATTAAAACTATCAGGGCCTACAGTAGTGTGAGTGCTCATATCAAAAATAGCTTCCTTGATCTCCATCTAACCATCTATTTCAGAAAGAGCATTGTTATTCCTTTTCTATGATTAGTTTTGGGATATAATCAATTAATCTAATGTTTACAACCGGATACCTCAAGTTGAAGAACTTTTCAAAATGTCTAGTTGTTGCCTTGGACATCTTGCCATCACCTTGAATTTAGGCCCTTTTATGATTTTTGATTCTATGTAGTTGCAGCCTTCTTATTTTATCTTTGATTATATTATGAAAATACCTGCGTACTATTGCAATCAGCCTCCCCAAGCCATTTCACTTGGGCATTTTTCTTAAATAGGGCTTTCTGCATAAATATCCATCTCACATACTCAGCATGTGCCTTGTTTAACTCTACTTGGGATTGTTCAGTGTTGGTGGATAAATCCAGTTCCTCAAGCCTACTTACCTCTAATTCACATTCAATAACTTTCTGAAAGTCATCACCAATATCCTCCCTAGACCAATTACTTAGTCTCCTCTCCAGAGTTTTCGGTTTCTGCTGAAGGGTCCATACGGCGTTGGTAGTTACCTGCATGTCCAGGACTTCCCCAACTAGCTCATAGAAGCCTAGTTGGTTCACCCCAAAAATCTAGAAAGTTAAAGTATTTGATGGCATATGCTTGATCTGTATCACATTTAACCAGCAGAGGCCTATGATCTGATCCTCTTCCACCAAGATGTCTAACCAGTCTTCTGGAACAAATGAATCCAGTTATCACTTATGAAGCATTTATCCAACCCCATCTGTATTCTATTTTTTGGACACTAGTTATTGCACCATGTGAATGTGGATCCAACATACCCTGCATCAGTAACACCATAGTTGTTCATATACTCAACAAATTTAAAGCTTTTAGAAGCTTTGTGCGATCTACCACCTAGTTTCTCTCTAGAGTCATGAATGACATTCAAATCACCTCCTATGCACCAAGGCCCATCCACTGGAGGTTCATTATTGTTAAGGTTATATATCCTAGAGGTCTCTTTTTTCTGCTGATGAGCACTGGCATATGCAACAATGACATACAACTCTATAGTCCCATTATTAGTAGCCTGTTGCTCATCCATAGCTATCACATTAGCTATTAGGTTAGCAGACCAAAATATCATATTTGGCCGTTCCTGATAGATAGGTGTTGGATTATGGGTCGTGCGTCGCTCCATGTGTGCTGAACCGACCCAGTTAGGAGAGATAAGTGAGAGAGGTTAAGAAAATTTACCACTAAATCACAAACTCCCACTAAAGTGAATGTGCAAAAAAGGGAGTGGTGGGTTATTTTCCTTCACCGCTATTACTCTGCCTATTTATGTTAAAGAGAAAACTCAGAACTTTTTTGAAGCTTTGAATTTTCTATTTGACTAATCTTTTGTACAATAAAAACGCACACAAGTTAGGACATCTAATTGGTGAAAGATTAACTTTATTTCCTAGTGATTCAAAGGTTGATTTAAGCCAATTTTGGTGGTGGGTTATCCTCTTTAAACGCTATTACTCTGTCTATTTATATTAAAGAGAAAACTCAAAACGTTTTTGAAGCTTTGGAATTTTCTCTCTAACTAATCTTTCCTACAAGAAAAACACTCACAAGTTAGGAGGATTTTTTTTATCCATAACTTTTTGGAAACACACACAACTGTTAATAGGTCTAATTGCCTTGACAGATTGTTGTCATGAAGGATTTCTTTAATCTTTTCCAAATGTTAAATTGCTATAGAATTGTTCCAGTAGTAATATTGTTCTTAAAGGCATAATTAGTCCTCTATCTGGCTTTCTAAAAAAGGATAGTTCCCTATTCATATATTTATACATACATGAATTGAATAGAGGATGTTATCCCTTTTATTCATATATTAGTTCAGCCGTAATCCCTTAGATTTAATTTTTCTTCTACGAGTATATGACATATGTTGTCACATTGAATGGTTGTTGCCATTCTTATTGTTTCCTTGGTCCTATTTCAGATATGATTGAACAGGGACACGTTCGAATTACTCCAAGTGGGAGTTCTCAAAGTCGAGGAAGGAGACAACGTAGAAGGATACGTCATCGCATGAATTATTTCTATAATAATTCAGACTCGGAGCCTAAAGTCATCAGGAATGTCCCAAGGGCGAGGCAAAATAAGTTAAGGGATCAAAAGGCTAAAGGAAGGGAAGGAGAAAAGAAATTTTAAGGAATTTAAAATGGGCCCTGATGCTTCCATTCCTGAACATGTACACTTGTTTTAGTTAAAAAGAGCTGAATTGGCTAATTACATAGAAATTATTGATTGGTAAGCATTAGCTATTTTAGCGGACTCTCTTCGAGAGCCTTGGGGTGAAATGTTAACTGAGATTTATCATGATATTTGGCCTAGTGCACCTTTTAGCGTATATGTGCAAGAGTTAGTATTCGATTGGTACATGGATGTCCTAGCAAACATGTAAATTATTATTATATGTTTTATATTAATGAAATTTAAATTATATTATTTGTCTCACCAGTTACATATATTATTTATTACTTTATCTTGTAATGGATTGAGATTTTAATTAAAGTACACACTAAGAAGTGATTTTGATATTAATTAAAATATTTAGATATAGATGATGAATGGAAACGTAGTGACCTTTCGATTCTATACTAAATGTAGAATTAATATTTTAATTAATTGCTTGATTATGTAATCAGATGCATAAGTTGACTGCAGTATATATATTGATGAGTTAAACTTGTAATATTATCTCTAATAACAAACATGGCATCGAAAAGCATTATTGCTGACTTGAACAAGGGTGACAAACTGAATGCTGAAAATTACGACATCTGAAGTCATAAGATATGGTATGTACTCGAAGATCAAGATTCTCTTGAAAGTATTAACCATGTTATGAGTCACCCAGAGGAGGGTAAAACTGCCCAACACATGAGGGATCTGAAAACTTACAATATTTGGAAAAAGAAAGATTTCCCTGCACGTGAAATTATTGTAAGTTCAGTTGCTGAAGATCTCATCCACGAATGTGAGCAATATCCTACTACTCAAGCCATGCGGGCACATTTAAGAGAGGCATATGAGGATACAACTATAACTCGCCTTCGACAGCTGACAATCAAGTTTGACACGTACAAAAAGTATAATGGTCACATTATCAAGCAACATCTAAGGGTGATGTTAAACATGATTACTCAACTCAAAAGTGTTGGTCATGTTATCTTTAATGAGCAGCAGGATCAGGCAGTGATTCGGCCTTTTCCCAATAATTGGGAATATCTGAAGGTTAACTTGACCCACAATGATAGCATCAAAACTTTTATTGATGTTGCACGTCATGTAGAGCTTGAAGACGAGTGGCTTGGTGCTGGTAAAGTTGTACCTAGTGCCTTTATAGCAGAATTAAGTGGTACAAAGAAATCAAGCTTCAAGCACAAGAGAAACTGAAAAAATAACGAAAAGGGTAAGGAGACCGGAGAAGGATCCTCCAAGAAAAGAAACAAGCCAAATTACAAGAAAGGATAACGTTTCTACAAGAAGAAATACAAGAGCAAGATGAAGTGCTACAATTGTCAATTTCCAGGGCATTTTGCTCGTGAGTGCACTGAGCCGAAAAAGGTAGCATTTCAAAATGTATATCTAAGTGTTATATATGTTTCTAGCACTGTTTTACTAACTGAATCTTATCATGTGTAGATTGTAGACTCAGGAGCCACCAACCATGTGAGTCATGATAGAGAAGTGTTTATAGAGTTTTATCAAATTCCATCTGGATCAAGGTATATATATGTGGGAAATAATGCAAAGCTTGAAGTCAAAGGGATATGCACTTACAGAATGGACATGCGTGGTGGCCGATCTTTGATGTTGTATGATGTCCTATATGTTCCAGAGATTCGACAAAACTTAGTGTCTGTGTCTGTTCTTCTAGATTTAGATTTCAATTTGAACTTTAGTCGCAATGGTCTTAGAATTACTCTTGACAATGTTGTTTATGGTTTTGGACATCGTTATGATGGTTTTATTGTGTTAGATTGTAATCCTTCTACGTATAACTATTATGTTGACCGTTGTGTTATGGCATGTTAGTCTAGTAACAATGATATTGATGTTATTACATGGCATGCAAGATTAGGTCACATAGGGCAGGATCGAATAAATAGATTGGCTAAGGAAGGACATTTAGGTTCTTTCTCTAAAATCGAAATGCCAACTTGTAAAAATTTTCCTTCTCGAAAAATTACACGTAAACCATTTGTAAATGCTAAGAGAACTGATTTTCCATTGCAATTAATACATTCTGATATCTGTGGTCCAATGAATGTAAGGGCTAGGTCTGGTATTTTATATTTCATTATGTTCATTGACGATTTCAAGCGCTTTGGTTATGTCTATTTGATTTCTCATAAATCTGAAGCACCTGAATACTTTAACAAATATTTGAATGAAGTTGAGAATCAATTAGACAAAAGGATTAAGACCTTAAGAACCAATAGAGGGCATGAATATCTATCAAAAGAATTTGAAGAATTGTGTAATGAAAAGAGCATCACCAGACAGTTAACTATTCCTTACACACCTCAACAAATTGGTGTAGCAGAAAGGAGGAATAGAATACTACTAGACATGATAAAGTCAATGATGGCGCAGGAAAATTTACCTATCTCCTTTTGGGAAGATGCCTTATTGACTGCATCCCACATATTGAACAAAGTGCCTTCTAAATCAGTTTCTTCCACTCCTTATGAGCTATGGACTGGTCATAAACCAAACTTAAAATATTTACGACCTTGGGGTTGTGCTGCATATATAAAAGATTTTTTTAGCAAGTTTGGTAAATTAGGTCCAAAAGGTAAAAAATGTATCTTCATAAGATATTTAGAATACTCCAAAAGGTATGTATTCATTGGTGAATTAGAGGATGGAAGTGTTACTGAGATTGACTCACGAGATGTTACATTTTTGAAAAATAATTTTCCAAAGAAGGGCGAGGTAAGGAATGGAGAGCCTCTTTATGAAATGTTGAACTCAGATAGTCAGCAAGTATCTTCTGACACAGTTGATAATCAAATTGATCAGGATCTTGTTCTTGATTCGAGTGAGAGTAGGAGTTCTCAATCCCAAAATCCTTCTGATAAATCTGAATTTCAACTATGAAAGAGTACTAGAAAAAATATACCCAAATGTACTTATAAGATTGAAGATTATGTTTTCTTGGTGTCTTCCATAGAAATGGATGAGCCAAAATCTGTGACTGAGGCTTTATCGGGCCCTGAAAAAGAAGAGTGGATGAAAGCAATGAAAGAAGAATTAGAGTCCATGAAAAGCAACAAAGTCTGGGATCTAGTTGACCTTCCGCTTGGGCGTAGAGCCATTGGGAACAAATGGGTTCTCAAAGTTAAACACAAAGCGGATGGGTCAATAGAAAGATACAAGGCACGATTGGTGGCAAAAGGTTTTACTCAAGAAGCTGGAATAGATTTTGAGGAAACATTTTCACCAGTTGTGAAGTTTACCTCAATTCGCTTACTTTTGGCTATTGTTGCACGTCTGGATTTGGAATTACACCAAATGGACGTGAAGACAACTTTTTTCAATGGAGAACTAAATGAAGAAATTTACATGGAACAACCTGTAGGCTTCATCGTTAAAGGCCAAAAAAAGAAGGTCTGTAAATTGAAAAGATCTATTTAAGGCCTGAACCAATCTTCAAGGCAATGGTATTTGAGATTTTACAAGGAGGTGATCTCGTATGATTTTACCGTGATCAATGAAGACCATTATATCTATGTGAAGAAATCCAATGAGATATTTGTAATTCTTTCTCTTTACGTGGATTATATTTTATCGGCCGAAATAATTTGGAGTATTTAAAAACTATCAAGTCATGGCTTTCAAAGTCATTTGACATGAAAGATATGGGTAAGGCAGACTATGTCTTGGAGTTAAGTTCCAAAGAGACCGTTCCAAAACGTTATTGAGTCTATCTCAAGAAACTTATATAAAGAAAATTTTGGAGCATTTTCGCATGAATAGTTACAAATCCATGGATACTCCTATAGCGAGAGGTGAACTTTAAGCCTTGAAATGTTCCCAAGACCGAAAATGAAAAGGAAGACATGTCTCAAGTTCCATATTCAAGTGTTGTCAGGAGCTTGATGTACGTTATGATGTGTACTCGCCCAGACATTTGTTATGTCGTAGGTCTGGTTAGCAGGTATCAATCCAATCCTGGAAGAGATCATTGGAAAGCTGTGAAGAGAGTTTTCAGATACCTGAAGGGAACTGCAAATTATTCACTATGTTATAGTAGAAATGATTTATACTTGAGAGGATATACAGATGTTGATTGGGCTGGTGACCGGAATGATAGAAAATCAATATCCGGTTATGCCTTCTTACTTAATGGTGGTGCTATATCATGAAAAAGTAAGAAACAAACTTGTACAACCCTTTCAACGATGGAAGCTAAGTTCGTGGTTTGTGTGTCTGCAGTACAAGAAGTTGTTTGGTTGAAGAGATTCTTTGAGAGTTTGGATATTACAAAAAATTCTCAGGGTCTCATGACTCTATATTGTGATAGTCAAGCGGCTATTGCATACACAAAAGATCCTAAGTATCACAGCAAAACCAAACACATTGACATCAAGTATAACTTTGTGAGAGACATGGTAGCAAGTGGAGAGATAAATTTACAGTATATTCCTGCACGCAACATGATAGCTGATCCTTTTACAAAGGCGATATCTAGAGACCTGTTTGAGAAACATGTAATGGCTCTAGGTTTGCGAAGGATATGAATATATATTTATGTACTGTAAAATAACTTGATTATTATAATATGTTCATCGATATTTGACTCTTGAATTTATGCTTATATCTCGTATGCCCGTGATGATGTTTCGTTGATGAAGAGTGTGTCGAACAAGTCGCGAGATCGGCTCTCTCACATGAGTAATAGCCTCTTACGTTAAGAATCGTGAAGAGATGAGACTTTATAGAACCTTAGGTAATGCAAGGTTATATTTACTTATTAAGGCCGGTCTTGACAACTAGTCAGGCTTACGAATTTTAATATTCAATTATGACTTGTTTGTAAGCCAGATACGAGTTTCTCCAAAAAGTTGGATTTGAGGATTATTAAAGTAAGAAACTCGGGTTAGACAATTGGAGATTTCTAGACCAAGATCTATATGGTGTTCAATGATAGAAAGAATAAGACACACGCGCCAATATAGGGTGAGAATACCGTAAAATGTGTTTCATACCACGTGTGCTATCGACCATGGGATAATGGAAGAATGAATCCCTGCTTTTTCATTGTGTGAGATCCCAAAGAAGTTATATTAACTTTTATTGAAATACCCTTTGACCTTTTACTGTCTCATGAAGTTCCAATCAGTGTTGCTACTTTAGCATACCACTAATAGCCATAAATAATTCGGCAATACAGTGCATGTCTAGCAAAGCAGTTGATTTGGAATGAAAGGATTTGAGTAGAAAGGGAAGACAACTAAAAATAATTTTTTTTTGGTAACTTAACTTGTATTCATAGGTCGGCCATTACACTTACCATGAGGGTATCAAATGTAATTATGAATACAAAGTTATTCATGAACTCGAGTTCACTTCTTTTCGAGGATGAGGGATCGGATAATAAGTTATAGGAGTAGCGAATGATGTCTAGGGTATTGCGAGTAATAAGATCCTCATGCTAGTAGTGAATCCTTTTCGTATGTGATTGGATTTCTACATAGAGCTTTAGTACAACCTTTAATTGATTTTGGAATGTTACAGCTCTTTGTGCTCGCAGGTCGCACTAACTATTTGCCAATATAAACTGTGTGTCAAAGACATCGGTCTAGCCCACTATGAGCGAAGTGGGATATGTTGGATTATGGGTCGTGCGTCGCTCCATGTGGGCTGACCCGACCCGGTTAGGAGAGATAAGCGAGAGAGGTTAAGGGAAGTTACCACTAAATCACAAACTCCCGCTAAAGTGAACGTGCAAAAAAATGAGTGATGGGTTATCTTCCTTAACCGCTATTGCTCTGCCTATTTATGTTAAAGAGAAAACTCATAACTTTTTTGAAGCATTGGAATTTTCTCTCTATCTAATCTTTTCCACAAGAAAAACACACACAAGTTAGGGCATCTAATTGGTGAAAGATTAACTTTGTTTCCTAGTGATTCAAAGGTTGATTTGGGGCAATTGTTTTAGTGGTAAGTTCAATGATTTTTGCTGTGTCAATAAGGTAGACTACTCGTTTTTCTCGCCCCTAGTTTTTTTATCTAACAATAGGCATTGAACAAAACCTAAAAATCTCAAGTAACATTCTAATTTGTTTTGGCGTATAAAAGGTTCAAACACAACAACAAATTGAACGTTGTTTTTCTGACAAGATGTTTGAGCCTATGATTGGTTCTTTTGGATCTCATTCCCCTTTATGTTCCAAAAGATGGCACTTATCATAAGAATAATCAAGATTATTGGTTTTGTGAACTCCCCCTATTTCCAGGGGTGGCTTTGTTTTTGCCCTTCTTTAAAGATTTTCTATTTCTGCTTCTTCCTCTTCCCATAGGTGATAGACCATCTTTATCCACCAGATCTTTCAAATGGTCATTTTCAAGAACATGATTCAGATGATGAACTTGAAGTCCTTTCAAGATTTACTCTACTTATTTGCTCAATTATTGTAATTGCGTTGCTTTAAAGTTACAATATTTTCGGATATAAGGCTCACTTTTTGCAAACCTTTTAAGTGCATGGAGAATGTTCCTAGTTAGCACTTCTTAAGGGCAAAGGGTCAAATATATCCCTTTACTTTGATATATTGTTTATATCTATCCTCTGTTATACTATCGGGACATATCTACTCTTACCGTTAACCAAACTTTTTAAAAATACTCTCTATTTAATGGAAAGCCAACAAATTAAAAAAATATCTGTTTTTTTAAAATCCATTAATAACCCGTTAAACCTATTTTATTTACTGTAGTTCTTCCTCACATATTAGTCATCTTCTTTGTAGTCACTTGCTGAACTCAAGAAGTGAAAGACATAAAAATACTGATAACCATATATTCATTTATACATTGAATCCCAATTCTTTAACATCCTTATTGTATGTTTATTATATTCTACCTTTTCCAATTCTTTTTTTTTTCTTCTAACTTCTCTCTTTGCTTTTTTCACCATGTCGAACTATACCGAGTATTCATCATGATTTTCTTTCCACCATGACTTGAATGCTTATAGCATCTTACTAGGTTGGCAAATCTAAAGTCTTAAGGCAGCTACCGAAGTATTTCTTCATCCAACAGTGAGCCTTTATTGATGAATATTCACGCACCGTGATTTTTATTCTACTTTAACCATTTGGGCAATAAGTAATTATCGTCAAATCTCGCCTTAAGAACCAAAGTTAAATTCCAAGCTATGGGATGAGATACTCATAATTTAAGTAACAACTGAACTTATAATGAACAAAAATTAGAAAATAAATAGAGAAGATTCAATTTAGTATCAAGCTACAGTCTAAGGAATTCATCAAGAATGAAAGAAAGCACACCAACAACAAGTTGGGAAGCAGCTTAACAACCTAAATACACTAACTTCATGTATTAATCAAACACAAGTATCATTAAAGTATATATCATTTGTTACCAACATACAAACCAACTGTCAAGTGAGCATTACATTAGACAAAGGGATGCCATATTATAACCATACACAAAAAAAATAACTGATAAAATGATATTCTAATGCCACCATGAACAACTAATAACCAAATATATAAGTTCTTACTAATCCTACGTCTACCATCATTCTCGGTCTCTCTCTAAATGAATAAAATGAGTTTAAGACGTCTCAGAATCTAGGTTTCGTATTTTTAAATGATAGGTTTAATGGGTTTGGGTTAATGAAGTTTTTTTAAAATGATTATTTTATTAATCTGGTGGCTTTTCGTTGGGTGGAGGGTATTAAAAGGTTTGACTAACGGTAAGGATAAATATGACCCGATAATATAACAGAGGGTAGATATGACCCGATAGTATAACGTAGAGGGATATATTTGGTCCTTTTCCCAAAAATTAATTACGGCACGTACGTGGTGCCATCACTTTATATTATCTTTTGATAAACTCCTGCCAATTCGATATGTCAATGTCACTGTAACTTTCAATCGAAAGCAAACATTTTATATATCAGCACCGACGAAAGGAGGATAGCCTTTATGTTAACCCCTTTTTTTTTATTACTTTGAAAAAGTAAGGACGACAAAAAGAAAGAAAAGTGAAAAGAAAACTGATTGGCGTAACAATAACCAGAGATAAAAACTCAGTTTGCTTCTTGTTAGTGTTGATTTAAGCATTAGAGCATCAGATGGTTCCAATATGATCCCCTTTAGTTTAAGTAAGAATTGGTATCAGCTTTTCATGGAGCTTTTTACCCGTTTGTTCACCAGATATAACCATGAGAAGGACATTTAAAGGACCAATGAGTTAGAATAACTAGTTCCCACGTAACTATCTTAGGTAAAATGACTATTATTCTCTTCGTCCAATTGTAACTATCGAAGATTTGAAAATAATACTAGTATGTTTTTAGTACTAAAGTAGGGTATGAATGCTACCAAATTATATGTTTTTAAAGGTCAGATCTCCGAAATTTGACTTTGAATGAACTAAAGACAGTTAATATCAGTAGATTACAATATTTTACAATCATTAAAATCAACAGTACTAGCTACGACCATATTACATTTTCAATGCCAACATAGGCATACATTCAGAGTGTAATATTATTAAAATCAACATTGAGCTAGCTTCGAAGTATGATACTGTTACTTCATCCCAAATTTGTATTTCATTTTCAATTCACAGAGTATGTAACAAACTTTATATGCATATTTTATTAGGAAAATTTTATTTCTCATGCAATATTGAAAAGTTAATCAACTGATTAAAGAGATCAACCTAATCGGTTAAAAAACAGAAACCCTAACCTTACTCTTTATGTCTATTATCTATCTATATCTATATTATTATAAAAGTACGAATATTTTATGTTAAATGTTGAACGACTAAAATATTTTCGAAATGTTGATCGACTTTTATGCCCTTAAATATTTATATAATTTAAGAATGTGATTGTAAATTATCCTGGAATTCTTTTTCGATTAGGACAAAGTAATCCTATTACTCTTTGAACATCTTCTTTGACCATATGCCGACACACTTATTTTCGGATCATATGCACTCATATAAATTTGAATAACTTGATCTGCTTTTCCTTTTTCAATTTGAACTGTATCTCCAATTTAATTTGAGAACTTATTGAGGAGCCAAACACTCCTATAAAGTGAACCAACACATTAGGATGAACAGTTGTCGTAGGGTTTAATCGAGGAAAAATAAGAGTAGATGGTATCTAGACCATTCTCAATTTTAATAGGAAAGCAATACGTTCTCTATATAAGTTTTGTATTTATATTGTTAGCCTATTGTTAGGGAGCAAACAGATCTTTGTAATGCAAATTATAGTTAAGAATTTTAGCCAAATAATAAATATTTAGTGCATATATGAGTTTCTCTAACGGATCGTCGTTTATTGGAGGTTGAATTTTATTTTCAATTTCGATTCATTATCCTTTTCATTGCAAATCAAAATATTTTTTTCCTTTTTAACATAAAATTATCCTTGATGTCCAATCATTTTGAGTTCATGTATTATGCTAATATAATGATATCAAATTAGTGTTTCTTCATATAAATAACTTACTAAATTATTATGTGCCATTATTAACGTGCAACGCACGTTGATAGAAACTAGTACTATATTAAAAGCACGAACGCTTTTAATATAACCTTACTCTTAGCGAAATGTCGTTAGTCTTTTTTACCCTTTTAAAATAGAGTTCACACTAGACAAAATAGTCATTTTATTATTTTTCTAATATTTTGGCATTTAAAATCAACTAAAATATTGAATATTGAATCCTTCCTTATTTAACATAATATATAAAAATCCTAAAATTTAGGACTTTAAAAGCAATATATTTTACCATATGAAAATTCTTTCCTTATTGATTTATAACATTACTATAATATTTTTACTTTTCTTAATATTTTGAATTTAATATTAATAAACAACCGCTAACGTTTACATGTCGAAGTGATATGTGCGCTGGGCCAATAATTAGCTTCTTGGTTGTATTGTATAACATCATTGCCACCTAATTTTAATCAGTCTATGTGTAAGGCAACAGGAAGTTGGGTTAAAACAAAAATGATTCACACTAATACTAATAATAATGATTATTATTGTTATCATTATTAATTTAATTGAACAATTTTTGTTTTTATGAAAATTTGAACTATTTTAAAGTAAATATTTTCGATCTCAATATACATATTATATTACCATGATAAGTTACACACATTGAATAAACAATAGTGCTCGACATTAAGCTTTGATACAGCATGTAGATGAGGTTACGTTATTTATCTATTACTATTTGCAAATTAAAACTAGGCCAAGTTTTCAAATATAATGTTATCAAATTTTAAATAAATAATTCATCTTTGAAGGTATTAAAGTCGGTAATCGTTTTGAGAATATTTTCGTCGATCACCATTTCATTTGATATGTTGAAGATAGAATTTGAATTTTATTAAGACTAAAACCTTGGGACCAGACTAATAATTTGAATTAATAAAAATAAATTTATTATATTTAATTTTGAAACAAATAGTTATGTCTTTGAGTTAACTAATTAGCAAATGAATTTAATTCTTTTCCAAATTTAATATATAAATAAAATTAAGAATTTGAATCAACAAAAATTAAACTATTATCTAATTATGAAATAAATAATTATTTATTTGAGTTATCTAATTAGCAAATGAATGTAATATAATTCTTTTTCAAATTCATCATATAAATAAAATTATTTATCAAGTTGACAAAACTACGAGGGTAAGAAGAACATTGAGCAAAATCGCTTATAGTATAGTATGTTAAGAGTCAAATTGGTAAATTTGAAGTAATTAGGATAAAATAGTAGAAGACAAAATACATTATAAATGAATTGTCATTTTCTTATTTGCATTTAGTCCAATAAATGACAACATCTCACTATATTATTTGTTATATTAAGTTATTTGCAGTACAATATTAACTTAATATTAATATTCATTAGACTTTACATTATTGTCACTACTAATATTTTTAGGAGGTGCGTGTATGGCCAATCTTTTCATTCCAAATCTTTAAAAGGCCAAAATATTTGATTTTTTATTTGTGTTGTTTGATAAATATTTAAACATCGTGCTAAAGCATTTTTATTTTTTGTTTTTAGGTCATATGAACAATATAATTTTCATAAAATATTCCGACATAAGTCCCCTTAAATTACAATTAGGCATCTAACAACTTTAGTGAGACATAATGTTTTCACTTATTGAGCTAACTAATGATAACAATATCCATTATTTTTAGGAATTTTTCTTTGAATTTCATTTTATAATCTTATATAATTCAATACATAGTCTAATATTTATGTGATTCTTAAAAAGTATGGGTACCCGCGCAAAGCGCATACCCTGAAACTAGCACATATATATATTGGGGCTCTATGTTCTACCCTATCAATCATCGTACCATGTCTTGCCATACCCAATTTGACCAGTTCCAAGTCGTTTTATAAGTTACTCTACTTATATGCTCAACTGTTGTAATTGCGTTGATTTAAAGTAACACAATATTCGGATAAGGCAGGCTTTTTGCTAGCCTTTTAAATGCACGGAGATCATACTTCTTAAAATGAATTACGGCACATACCATCACCACATATATAGCACGATATGCATGGCGTGAGTGTCTAGTTACCAACCAAAGCAAAATTTTATATAGCACGAACTAAATAAAGAGAACGCATAGTTCTTTTATTCTTTATCTGAAAGAGAAAGAACGAGAAAAAGAAAAACAAAATAGAAACCTAATAACAATAAATAGCGTTAACCGTTTAAGCATTAGAAGGGTCTAATATATATGATTTCCCTTTTAGTTAAAGTAGGAACTGGTAGCGGTGGTTTATGAAGATTTTTACTCGGTTGTGCACCGAATATAGCCCTGAGAAGGACTTATAAATGACCAGGGAGTTGGAAATGACTTGTTACTAGCTTAAGACAATGTCGGTAGAGTAAATATCTTACAATAATTAATGATTTAGCTTCGGTAGAGAATTTGACTGTCAAATAATGTATTAATGTGAACTTAAGACAATGTCGGTAGAGTAAATATCTTATAATAATTAAAGATTTTTTCTCTGTACTGTTCTATTTATTAAGCTAATAGGCGAAAAATATTTTTATAAGCGATGTGAATTCGTTCATTTTAATACGCGTTGAAAAGAAAAGGAGTTACCACACAACTTGTGAGATAATAACTGGCATTTTTTTCTTTTTCTTAAACTATAATAACTGACGCGAATTGCTTTATTTTTTTTTAAAGTATAGAGATGCTGATGGTTATTCAGTATTTGTTTTGCTTTATTCTCGCTGGTATAATGGTATTTCAATCCTACACGAGTTCATGTTTGGATAAGGTTCAGCAGATTGGTGGCAGAACTCAAAACTGAGAAACAATTTTACACAAATATCACAATACCTAAGGGAATAATTCGATGGTCAATAAAACAAGAGAAAATCATAGAAGATTAGGATTTAAATTTTTCACAGAAACAAAATACTATGTGAGTCTTTCATCTACATAAGTATTAGTGGATAGTATTACTATGTACATATACGACAGGAGATAGTAATCGACATGTGCACAAATTTGGTCCGAATAATACTGTTACCAAAAAAGAAAATTGTAAATAACACAATATTAACACAGATTAAAACAATCAACATACATCACTGTAACTATAAAGTTTGAACTAAGGAATTGACAAGACAAACGTCAAACACATGCAATGTTAAGTCATTTCATCTCTGCCGTGAATAACTAAAATAAGAACGTATGAGCTTTTTCCGTTTCGTACTAGCCCACTTTGTTATAAATTATAACGCAACTCTTTGACATCTGGTCATTTTATTTGCTTTATCCAAAGTAAACCGCATACAAAGAAGGAAAAATAACGTTCTGAATTAAAATATTTTACTGCTTTCCGTTTTCTGGACGGTAATACATGGGTCACCTAGTGTCCAGGCTAGCTTGTATGGAACCAGCAACTTTGGAAAACAGGTAAACTGTCAAAAATGCCATCCTTCTACTTATTAAATCACAAAAATTGCCACTAACTTATTTTTAGTATCAAAAATGCATTTCCTTCCGTCTATTGTATCACAATTGTCATTAACGTTATTTTTAGGATTAAAAATTTAAAAACTTAACGCAAAAAGCTCTTATAACAACTTTATGACCAAAATGCTTTCTTTTTAAATGTACATTTATGAAAAATTATCACAAGTATCATTGAATCATGAATTTTGATGGTGAATCTTGCTACCCAATCGGAATGAAGATACATTCATTTGCCGTGGATACTGGGGCCAAGTTGACTTATTCGCTCGGCCAATCGTCAGAATGTGTCTGCTCTTTCGGCATCTCTTTCGCTTGTCCTGTAAGCAGTAACCTCTTCTTTCTCAAAAAGAAAAAGTAAAAACCCGGTCTTGACGCTAGATAGACATGATAATAGTCGTAGGAATAACTTTGTTTTCTTTCATTCTAAGTGAAACCTACATAAGTCTAATGGAGTATAAATCAGGGCTGTGAAGGTTTCCCCACCAACCATCACCTTAGATTTCATTTCAGTTCAATATTAAATGATTTGACTCAGAAATTAATATCTTCAATTTATTCTGTAGTTTTATTTAACAACAACAACAACAACAAACCCAGTAATTTTTCATAAATGGGGTCTTGGGAGGGTAAGATGTGTCTTACCTACCCTGAAAAAAGGAAATAATTGTAGTTTTATTTGAGTTGAGAAAATAATTTTGAGAAAAAAAGACAGTATACAACATATGAGGAGCGGGTGAAGAGTGAATTATTATATACTTTCTCCATGTGAATCTGTTTGACTCAACAAGAAGTTTAAAAAAATAGATTTTTGAAATTTGGTTTTGGATAAGCCGTTGCATTTTGTTTGGCTATAAAATCATATCATATAGGATAAAAAGAAAGTGTAAAGTAAGATTATTTCAAATATAAAAAGGTGTCTTTTTTTAACATATTAAAAAAAAAAATAATGTCACATAATCTGAAATAGAATCAAATTTAAACTAAGAACTTTGACTAAGACTTTAAAATATATTCTCATGTCATTACGATATAAGTTAATTTGCAACTCATAGTAATTGTTATGTAGTTTTTCTTATATAATTAAGTTTTGCTTTTTTCTTAAAATTGCAAATGCATCAATGCAGTCTAATCTAGCTTAAAATTTGACAGATTAATCATGAAGCGAAATATTTGCAAAGTATAAGCTGGTGCAATTTAACACTCTTTAAACACGGTATTAAGGAGCTGAATAACATATTATTTGGATGTTATAAAACAATTAGTAAATGTGAATTTTCAATACTCCCATTACTTTCACCCATGATGTAAAGAACATCTCACTACTCATCACTATTATGATTGTAACTCCTACACTTCCATAACCTCTCCTCATGATCTTCCCCTATGATCTCAATTGTTAATGTTATGTTTAAGACAATCATTTTGTAACCTTCAATGTAATAGTATAAATAGAGGCATGAAATGTGATATGGGACACGCTTTACCACTTGATAAAATAAGAAAGTTTTCTCTTCTTCTCTTATTCTATTACTTATTTTTTGGTTTTATATTTTACTTTGAGCTACATTTCTTAATACGTTATCAACACGAAGTCTCTGACCTCAAGGTTGAACTCCACTTCTTGCGAGGTATATCTCTATGATCTACTGTCAAAATTATCAAGCCAAATAGTTCTTTTACTTTTTTAATCAGATATACATATGAGTATAGTCTGCCTGTAACAACCCGACCGGTCGTTTTAAGAATTAGCGTCTCGTTCGACGGCTTAAGATCTCGAGCAGTTTTGTATTATGTGTTATGACTCGCGTGTGTGGTCGAGTTCGATTTTCGGATGACTCGGGATCGATTTTGGAAGAACGATTCTTATTTTAGAAGTTTAAGCGGTAAGAATTGACCGAAGTTTGACTTTTATACAGATGACTCTGAAATAGTATTTTGATGATTGCGATAATTTTGTAAGGTGATTTTGGACTTAGGCGTGCGTCTGGTTTTGGATTCAGAGGTCTGTAGGATTATTTGAGGCATTTTGGCAAAAAATTGAAAAGTTGAGTTTTGTAAGGTTAAGAGGTTTGATCAGGAGTTGACTTTATTGATATCAGACTCTAATTGCGATTCCGAGAGTTGTATTAGCTCTGTTATGTCATTTGGAACTTGCTACAAAATTTGACATCATTCTGGGTTGATTTAATATATTTCGGCACGAGTTTTGGAAGTTAGAAGATTTGAAAATTCATAAGTTCGATTCGTGGTGTAATTCGCAGTTTTGACGTTGTTTGATGTGGTTTGAGGCCTCTAACAGGTCCGCATTATGTTGTGGAACTTGTTGGGATATTTCAACGGGGTCCCGGTAGCCTCGGGTATATTCCGGATGGGCTACGGGCCATTTCTTCATACTTTAGAGTTGTTGATTCTGTCATCTAGTTTTCATCATCGCGTTCGCATAGTATTATTTGGAGGCAAGCACTATTGTTCTTCGCATTCACGTATAGGAGCCCGCGATCACATAGCTTGGAAATTTTTTCCATCGCGTTTGCATTCCCCTTTCCGCGTTCGCATAGTGCTCTTTATTTGGGGGCAGTGATGTTCCTTCAACGCGATCGCACCCCTTATCTCGCGATCGCGAAGTGTAGCCTTGGCAGCTGGTATTGTTTCTCTTCCGTGATCGCATGAGTTCATTCACAATCACGTAGTATAGTTTTAGGGCAGTAGTTATTTCTTCTTCGCGATCGCATTATTTCTTTCGTGATCGCGATGTGCAAATACCTGGGCAGCAAAATATATTTTCCAAAATCGTGGATTTTGTCCATTTTTCATCTTTTGAGCTAGAGACCTCGGATTTGAGCGATGTTTGAGGGGTTCTTCACGTGATTGTTTTGGGGTAAGTGATCCTTACCCGGTTTTGATATTATTTTACGATTTTATCTTTGTTTACATCATTAAATTAGAGAATTAAGTTGGAAATTTGGAAAACATTTATAAAATCTTTCAAAAGTGTAAAATGATCATTTAAAGGACGAATTGATATCATATCGGAATGGGTGTTCGGATTTTGTGGATTTTGTCGGGTTCCGAAGTGCGGGCCCAAGGGTTGAATTTTTATTTTTAATTAAAAATCGAAGCTTTATTATCCGAAATTATTTTCTATGAGTATTATTTATGATTTGAAGTTATTTTGACTAGATTTGAGCCGACCGGAAGTTGTTTCACTCGAGAAGGTCATTTTAGAGTATTGGTCATGCTTCTTTGAAGTAAGTATCTTGCCTAACTTTGTGTGGGAGAACTACCCCTTAGGATTTGAGTCATTTGTGCTAATTGTGTCATGTGAAGGCCGTGTACGCGAGATGACGAGTACGTGCTCAGGCTTATTTGTGGGAATTTGACCATTTAGGACTCTCAGGTTCTTATATTCATTAGATATGAAGTTGTTTTGTCATGTTAAATTCCCCATTTACTAAATTCACCCTTATGTGTCTTATTTGGAATTAATTGCTTCATGTTCTACCCATATTGTCGATTAAACTCTTATGTGCCTTAACTGAAGTTGTTGCATCTTTTATTGCCATGCTATTATTTCTGTAATTGCTTATCCTTAATTGAAGTTATTATTATCGTTTTAATAATTGCTTATCGTTAATTGAATTTGTTGTACTTCTTCCGTAATTGCTCAACCTTAAATGAAGTTTTGTTATCCCTTTTCATTATTGACTTATCCTTATTTGGAATTATTGATTCATGCTATCTCTCTTATCGTCGAAATGTACTTTTGTGAAATCATTGCTACACATTATCTCTTCCTTGTTAAGCTATTCTTGTTGAAACCACTATTCCCCGTTGTGTCTTTCTTTGTGAGTTCGTTCCATAGTTTCTTTGTGTTCTGAAGTTCCTGAGTTGATTTACTTGTCGTATTCTCGTGTTGTTGTTGTTGTATTCAGTGTTGTTGTATTCAGTGTTTTTGAGTCGAGGGCTATGCGTGGTTGTGGTATTGAAACCGTTTTGAGGAAATGTTGTGGCATATGAGCACATATTGTGAAAGTCATTTTATTGAGTTGATATATTTTGGCACACGTGTTATTGTTAAGAGGATTGTTCGGGTGTTTGCACGAGGTTTCTGCCTTGCTGTTGTTGGTGTTTGCACGAGGTTTCTGACGTGCTGTTGTTATTGATATGCATGCGGTGAGATAAGATGGGCTTGATACGCGTGACTAGTAGGGGAACTACTAGAAGCCATTCGGTATGATAAGGTGGACTAAAATGCGGGGTGCTATTTCGGGAAAAATAATTTTCAAAACTAAATGTAAAGACTCTCGCTGTGATATAAGGAAAGATTGTGATTCATTTTATGATTTGAGACTACGAGGCGGTACCTCAGTATTGAGTCTTGTTGACATTTCCCCATTATTTTGTACTTGTCTTTGATTGTTGTTTTTACTTTGCATATTATTAATTGTCCTTCTCCGTGTTGCATTATTTGCTTAGTTATGTGTAGCTAATCTTGTTGTACTATTTGTGGTTTCAATTTCATTATTGTCTTTATTACACTGTACATTTTGTGGTGATCGTTTCTTATGTGCCATTCATTGTCTCTACTCTTACTTGTTGACTTGAATGGTGGTAGAATACTTGCATAAGCATACACGTGATTAAATCACCCATATCGGTCTAAGAAGATGAATCCTAATGGTTTGACCGTTTACATGTACTCCCGTGTACTTGCCTTATGTGTGAGAGTTATCCTGTTAGCACGTCAGTTGTCCGTGCAGTCTTGAGTCATTATTATTGTTGGCACGTGCGTGGTCCGTGCGGATATTAGATATTGTCACTCCCTTGGAACGTGAGTCGTCCGTGCTATTATGAATTGAACTTTGGGCACAAGATACCAAGTGACTAGGGTTCACGAATTAGGACCCGTGATTTATGATTTTGAGGTTGGTACCTCGTGGAAATTCTTGGATAAACCTGGTGTGAAAGCGGTTGTTCCTATTGAGTTGTCACTTATTTTTTTTATTTGTTTTCACCGGATTTGAACTGTGTTCAGCTTACTCTACAGTGTTATTACCTGTTGTGTCACGTTGCTAACTGTCGCTTTTAGTCCCTATTACAAACATTGTATTATTATTGTCATCATGCCTAGCTTTATATTGATATTGTTCACCGTTAGTTCTACATTATACTTGTTCATGTGTTTAGTTCAGTGGGTGTCTTGACTGTCCCTCGTCACTACTCCACCGAGGTTAGTCTTGATACTTACTGGGTACCACTGTGGTGTACTCATACTATGCTTATGCATATTTTTGTGCAGATCTAGGTGCCTCGGATATTATTGATTATTAGCTAGATGGTCGAGCTTTGATGGGGAGACTCAAGGTAAACTTGTCGTCGCGTTCGCAGGCCTCGGAGTCACCTTCTAATATTGTAATTGTACTGTTTAATTCTATTCCGAACACTTGTATTTAGGGATTTTATAGCAAACTCAGTAGAGCTTATGACTTATACTACCGGTTTTGGAGTATTGTATTGCACTTAGGAACCTTGGTTTTACTATTGAAATTTTGGTTTCATGTTTCGTAGTTGTTCAGGTTAATTTATGACTTTAATTCAGTAAGTGTTAGGCTTACCTAGTTTTAGAGACTAGGTGCCGTCGCGATATTCTACGGAGAAAATTTTGGGTTGTCACAAGTTGGTATCAGAGCTCTAGGTTCATAGGTGCTACGAGTCATAAGCTAGTTTAGTAGAGTCTTGCAGATCGGTACGGAGACGTTTGTACTTATCTTCAAGAGGCTACGGAACTATTAGGACAGTTTCACTTCTTCCATTCCTATCGTGCGATTTTATTGACTTTGTAGTTTGAACCTTTGTCATTGTATTCTCTCACAAATGGTAAGGACATGAGCTGCAGTTATCGACGACGCTGCCCCAAGAGCCGGTATTGTTAGGGGTCGAGGCAGAAGCAGAGGTCGAGGAGGAGCACGTACCGCAACTAGAGCACCTGTCAGAGTAGCAGTTGAGGAGCCGCCAGTAGCTCCGGTTGGGGGACAGGCACCGGAGGTGCCTGTTGCTATCCCAGGACTTCAGGAGATTTTGGCACAGTTCCTGAGCATGTTTGGTACATTGGCTCAGGCGGGGTTGATTCTGGTTGCACCAGCTACTTCACAGATCAGGGGAGGAGCTCAGACTCCTGCTGCCCGTACTCCGGAGCAGCGAGTTCACGTTGGTCAGGTTCCAGGTGTCATGCCGACACAACCTATTATCCCAGTTCCGCCCGTGGGTAGGGCAGCAACATCTGAGGAAGAACATCTTAGACTTGTGAGGCTCAGGAAGTATTACCCTCCTAGTATCAGTGGTTTGTCTTCAGAGGATGCGCAAGGGTTCCTAGGGGAGTGCTATCGTATTCTCCGCACTATGGGTACTGTGGATATGAGTGGAATTTC
The DNA here is from genome assembly GCA_000715115.1 of Nicotiana otophora. Classification (NCBI taxonomy): domain Eukaryota; kingdom Viridiplantae; phylum Streptophyta; class Magnoliopsida; order Solanales; family Solanaceae; genus Nicotiana; species Nicotiana otophora. Next base: position 143,133 of record AWOL01S0015945.1, on the reverse strand, counting down.
TTTTACTACGTTCCAACTTAAGGGAGCGACATATCAGTGGTGGCAAGCGTATGAGCTGGGTAGTCCGGCCGATACAGCTTCACTTTTATGGACTCAGGTTTCAGAGGTGTTCTTGAGAGAGTTTGTTCCCCATACCCTTCAGGAAGCGTGGCGCGCAGAGTTTGGGCAGCGCCGCCAGGGCACTATGTCGATGTCAAAGTATGCTGTTAGATTCCGTGATTTTTCCAGACACGCACCTGTTTTGGTTTTTACAGTCAGAGAGCAAGTTTGCAGGTTCATTGAGGGGCTCAGTCATGATATCCGGTTCAGCATGGCTCGAGAGTTGGAGTAGGATGTTCCATTTTAGCATATAGTAGAGATCGCCCGCCAATTAGAGGGAATGTAGAGTCAAGAGAGAAAGGCTAGGGAGGCTAAGAGGCCTCATATACCAGAGAGATCTATTGGTCCCTATTTTGGAGGAATGGTACGGTATGGTAAAGGTTTTGTGGGTCAGCTAGTTCAGTTTGCACTACAGGATTTGCATGGTGTTTCAGGTACCCGCGGGTCTGAGGATACCCATACCGAATAGCTTCTATAGCCTCGTCAGTGGAGAGGTTTCTTTGAGCGTGGAGATACCAGCCACTTGGTGAGATATTGCCCTAGACTCCGGTCAAATGTGTCGCAGCAGGGTATTCAGTCTATGAGTTCTACTTCAGTTGTTAATATCCCTCCACCGCCAGCTTGGGGTGCAGGTCAAGCGAGTTGAGGGCACCCAAGAGGGGGAGGCCCAACCCGTTTATGTGTTTTCTAAGATAGGGCTGAGGTCGCTGCACTAGATGATGTTGTACAGGTATGGTTTCGATTTGTTATAGAGGAGCATCATTCCTATTTTGTTTCGGTTCTGCTTATCGGGGAGAGTCCTCCTATGTTACTTCACATACGGCTGAGTTTAGTAATTTGGTACTCTATTTATGTTTTTTCCCCTGTTGGGAGATTCTATAGTAGTAGCCCGTGTCTATCATTTTATTTTTATTCATTATTAGAGAGCTATGAGACTAGAAGTAGCTTCATGTTACTCATTTCGGTAGTTTTGATGTGATTTCTGGGTGGTTGGTTACGATTTATGATTTAGATGATCTTCTGGATTGGGAGTTCAATATGTGTTGTGATTTTATTGACGGAATTGAATTAGAAGAAGGTTCTGATTGGTATGATGTGTAAAATACTTGTGATTCAGAGTTGAGGATGGAATCCTCGTGTTTTCATATGGTTTGATATGTTGAACCGGGCTGCATGTCGCGGTGAAAGTTAATTCAGGATGAGATCCGTGTGATTAGATCATGTTTTATGATTCTCCCTTGTGAAATTGATTCGTAGTATGGCACTTATAAGAAGTGGTGCCTGTCGATCTTGTTTGATAGTTCTTTCATGTGTTTCCTTGTATATTCAGTCATATTCGTGTTGTGCTTATTGGGTTTTAGCTTGCGAAGTGTGTGCCCATGTGGTGTTAGATATGACTTGTTGATTCAGGTGAATAGTTATGAGGTCTTCATATTTCTTGCTTCATTTTTACACTATTGTTGTGGATGTTTGGAATGAGGTTCTAGCATATATGAGGTTAATTGTTGGTGCTGGGTTCAATTATGGACAACTATCGTGATCGGAGATGTGGTTATGGGCATATGTGTGATGTGTTACATCGAGTGGTTGTACCTTGTGGGTGTAGGCATAAGTTGTTGCAGCTAGTTGAGGCTGATACCATGTGTTGATATAGTAATCGGGTCTTTTAGAAACGATCGGATGGTGAGAAATTCAATTTTAAGGCTTATTGGTATTGGTGGAAGGAATAAATTTTAGTTGAGATGGTGTTGTCGGGCTTATGTCGATTGGGGTGACGTGGGATCACTCGCGGGTGTATGTATGGTGAGTACATTCAGTGATTTGATAACTTCGGGACAATTCTTGGCACGTTCGAGGACTAACGTTTATTTAAGAGGGGGAGAATGTGACGACCTGACTAGTTGTTTTGAGAATTAGTATCTCGTTCGGCAGCTTAAGGTATGAAGCAGCTTCGTATTATGTGTTATGACTCGCGTGTGTTGTGGAGTTCGATTTCCGGATGACTCGGGATCGATTTGGAAGAAGAATTCTTGTTTTAGATATTTAAGCGGTAAGAGTTGACCGAAATTTGAATTTTGTGTAGACAACTCCGAAATAGCATTTTGATGATTCTGATAGCTTCGTAAGGTGATTTTGGACTTAGGCGTGCGTCCGAATTTGGATTCAGAGGTACGTAGGATAATTTGAGGCATTTTGGCGAAAAATTGGAAAGTTGAAGTTTTGGAAGGTTAAGAGGTTTGACCGGGAGTTGACATTATTGATATTGGGCTCGAATTATGATTCCGAGAGTTCGATTAGCTTCTTTATGTCATTTGGGACTTGCATGCAAAATTTGACATCATTTTCGGGTTAATTTGATATGTTTCGGCACGAGTTTTGGAAGTTAGAAGATTTGAAGAATCATAAGTTTGATTCGTGGTGTGATTCGCAGTTTCGACGTTGTTTGATGTGGTTTGAGGCCTCGAGCAGATCCTCGTTATGTTATGGAAATTGTTGGCATATTTCGTCGGGGTCTCGGGGTCCTCGGGTATGTTCCGGATGGGCTACGGGCCATAACTTCATGCTTTAGAGTTGCTAATTCTGTCATATGGTTTTCGTCATCGTGTTCGCATCAATGCCTTCGCGTTCGCATAGTTTTATTTGGAGGCAGGCAGTATTGTTCTTCGCGTTCGCGAATAGGAGCCCACGATCGCGTAGCTTAGAAAATTTTTGCCATCGCGTTCGCATTCCCCTTTTCGCATTTGCGTAGTGCTTTTTATTTGGGGGCAGTGATGTTCCTTCATCGCGATCGCATCCCGTATCTCGCGATCGCGAAGTATAGCCTTGGCAGTTGGTATTGTTTTCTCTTCTGCGATCGCGTAGTATATTTTTGAGCAGTAGTTATTTCTTCTTCGCGATCTTATTATTTCTTCTGTGGTCGTGATGTGCAAATACCTGGGCAGCAAAATATATTTTCCAAAATTATGGATTTTGTCCATTTTTCATCTTTTGAGCTAGAGGCCTTAGATTTGAGCAATTTTTTGTGGGGTTCTTCACGTGGTTGTTTGGGGTAAGTTATCCTTACCTGGTTTTGATATTATTTCATGGTTTTTGTCTTTGTTTTCATCACTAAATTATAGAATTAAGTTGGAAAATTTGAGAAAATTTATAAAAATTTTCAAAAGTTTAAAATGATGATTTGAAGGATGAATTGATATTGGAATTTGATAATTTTAGTACGTTTGAACTCGTATCGGAATGGGTATTCGGATTTTATGAATTTTTTCGGGTTCCGAGGTGCGGGCCCAGGGGTTGACCTTTGGATTGACTTTTTAGTTTTAATTAAAAATCGAAACTTTATTATCCGAAATTGTTTCCTATGAGTTTTATTTATGATTTGAAGTTTTTTTGGCTAGATTTGAGTTGTCCGAAGGTTGTTTCACTCGGGAAGATCATTTTAGAGTATTGGTCTAGCTTCTTTGAAGTATGTATATTGCCTAACTTTGTGTGTGGGAACTACCCCATAGGATTTGAGTCATTTGTGCTAATTGTGTCATGTGAAAGCCATGTACGCGTGGTGACGAGTACGTGCTCGGGCTTATTTTGGAGAATTTGACCGTTTAGGACTCTTAGATTCTTATGTTCATTAGATACGAAGTTGTTTTGTCATGTTAAATCCGCCATTTATTAAATTCACCTTTACACGTCTTATTTGAAATTAATTGCTTCATGTTCTACCCTTATTGCCGATTAAACTCTTATGTGCCTTAACAGAAGTTGTTGCCTCTTTTATTGCCATGCTATCCTTTTCGTAGTTACTTATCCTTAATTAAAGTTATTATTATATTTTCTGTAATTGCTTATCGTTAATTGAATTAGTTGTATCTCTTCCGTAATTGCTCAGCCTTAAATGAAGTTTTGTTATCCATTTTCACTGTTGAATTATCCTTATTTGGAATCATTGATTCACGTTATTTCTCTTATCGTCGAATTGTACTTTTGTGAAATCATTGCCACACATTATCTCTTCCTTGTTGAGTTATTCTTGTTAAGACCATTATCCCCTGTTGTTTCTTTCTTTGTGAGCTCGTTCCACCATTTCTTTGTGTTCTGAAGTTTCTGAGTTGATTTACTTGCCGTATTCTCGTATTATTGTGTTGTTGTTGTTGTATTCAGTGTCGTTGAGCTGAGGGCTATACGTGGTTATGATATTGAAACTATTTTGAGGAAATGTTGTGGCATATGAGCACATATTATGAAAGTCATTTTATTGAGTTGTTATATTTTGGCATACGTGTTATTGTTGAGAGGATTGTTCGGGTATTTGCACGAGGTTTTTGCCGTTCTGTAGTTATGGTGGTTGTACGGGGTTTCTGTCGTGCTGTTGTTACTGATACACATGCGGTGATATAAGGTCTGTGTATTAAAACACATGTGGTGAGATAAGGTGGGCTTGATACGTGTGGCTAGTAGGGGAATTACTAGAAGCCATACGATGTGATAAGGTGGGTTAAAACGCGAGGTGCTATTTCAGGAAAAATGACTTTTAAAACTAATTGTATAGGCTCCCGCGGTGATATAAGGAAAGATTGTGATTCATTTTATGATTTGAGACTACGAGGCGGTACCTCGGTAGTGAATCTTGTTGACATTTCCCCATTCTTTTGTACTTGTCTTTGATTGTTGTTTATCCTTAGCATACTATTAATTGTCTTTCTCCGTGTTGCATTGTTTGCTTAGTTCTGTGTAGCTAATCCTGTTGTACTATTCATGGTTTCAAATTCATTATCGTCTTTATTACACTATATATTTTGTGGTGATAGTTTCTTATGTGTCATTCATTGTCTCTACTCTTACTTGTTGACTTGAATGGTGGTAGAACACTTGCACAAGCATACACGTAATTAAATCACCCATATCGGTCTAAGAAGATGAATCCTGATGTTTTGACTGTTTACATGTACTCCCGTGTACTTGCCTTATGTGTGAGAGTTATCTTGTTGGCACGTAAGTTATCCGTGCAGTCCTGAGTCATTATTATTGTTGGCACGTGAGTGGTTTGTGCGGATATTAGATATTGTCACTCCCTTGGCACGTGAGTCGTCCGTGCTGTTATGAATTGAACTTTGGGCACAAGATGCCAAGTGACTAGGGTTCACGAATTGGGACCCGTGATTTGTGATTTTGAGGTTGGTACCTCGTGGAAATATTTGGATAAACCTGGTGTGAAAGCGGTTGTTCCTATTGAGTTGTCAGTTATTTTCTTTTATTTGTTTTCACCGGATTTAAACTGTGTTCAGCTTACTCTACAGTGTTATTACCTGTTGTGTCACGTTGCTAACTGTCGCTTTTAGTCCCTATTACAAACATTGTATTATTATTGTCATCATGCTTAGCTTTATATTAATATTGTTCACCATTAGTTCTACACTATACTTGTTCATGTGTTTAGTTCAGTGGGTGTCTTGACTGTCCCTCGTCACTACTCCACCGAGGTTAGTCTTGATACTTACTAGGTAGCGTTGTGGTATACTCATACTACACTTCTGCACATTTTTGTGCAGATCCAGGTGCCTCAGATATTGTTGATTATTAGCTAGTTGGTCGAGTATTGCTGAGGAGACTCAAGGTAAACCTGTCGTCGTGTTCGCAGGCATCGGAGTCAACTTCTGATATGGTAATTGTACTGATTAATTCTATTCCGAACAATAGTATATTGGAATTTTCTAGCAAACTCAGTAGAGCTTATGACTTGTACTACCGGTTTTGGGGTATTGTATTCCTTAGGAACCTTGGTTTTACTATTGAAATTTCAGTTTCATGCTTCGTAGTTATTCTGGTTAAATTATATCTTTAATTCAGTAAGTGTTAGCCTTACCTAGTCTTAGAGATTAGGTACCATCACGATATTCAACTGAGGAAAATTTGGGTCATGACATTGCATAATGAATGATGGTTCCTTTTTTTTGTTGTTTTTTTGTTGTGTTTCATCATAATATAAACTTGAATATTATTTTTATTCATGAATATAATATTGTTTAAACTTTCATGAATAAAATAATAGGTGGCATATATTAGACTAAATAATCTACAAACATTATACTTTATTATCTATGCTTATTGGTTTTATATTATGATGGTATTTTAGTATACCTAGTATAATGACTATACATTAATTTAGACAACATTTTTGTTCTGTTAAAAAGGTATACCAACAATTTGAAATAAATAATATTTGTCTCTATGGAATTATGAGTTTAGTGTATGTAGATCACAAATTTGAAATTATATCAATTGTTTCTTTACACTATTATCCTAATAATTTCTTATTTATTTATCTTCTTTGATAGTTTTCACTATGTCAAATTTATCAAAGCTTGAGTTTGTGGCACTTGATATTTCTGGAAAGCATTATCTATCATGGGTTCTCGATACTGAGATTTACGTAGATGCTAAAGGTCATGGTAACACCATTACTCTGGGTAATGAGGCATCGAGTCAGGACAAAGCAAAGACTATGATGTTCCTTCGTCATCATCTGGATGAAGGTTTGAAGGTTGAATAATTGATAGTGAAAGATCCACTTGAATTGAGGATTGGCTTGAAGGAAAGGTATGATCGTCTTAAGGCTACGGTATTGCCAAGGGCTCGATATGAGTGATGCACTTGCGGTTGCAAGATTTTAAGACCGTAAGTGAGTATAACTCTGATGTATTTATTAAAATTATGTGGGGATGTTATGAATGATGAGGATTTGTTAGAAAAGGCTCTTACGAATTTTCATACCTCAAATATGGTATTACAGCAGCAATACCGTGAAAGAAGTTTTAAAAAGTATTATGAATTAATCACATACCTTCTGATGGTTGAGCAACATAATACACATTTGATGAAAAATCATGAAGTCCATCCGACAAGGTCAGCTCTATTTCCTGAAGAGAATATGGTAGTGAGACGTGATAAGCCTGGAAAAAGACAGAATAATTATCATGGCCATATGAATGTACGTGGGCATGGCAATAGCAAGAGACGATATAATAATCGTCTTCGTGGTGGACATGGCAAACTAGAGAACAATATGGCTTCTCAAAATAATCCTTCAAGAGGCATAAGTGGTAACTGCTACCGCTATGGCATGAAAGGTCACTGGAAAAATTATATGGTGTGCACCTGAGCATTTTGTCAGGCTTTATCAAAACTCCATCAAAAGAAAGGCAAATAACATTGGAGCATCTTCTGCTAATGCCCCAGTGGAGTCTCACTTGATCTTTAAAAATAATTTTGTGGCAGGGCCTTCAAACAAATATGATGATAATGTCGAGGCAAATCTTGCTTTGAATGATGATGATTTTGAAGGCTTCAATTATCTTACTCATTTAGAAGTTGAAGACTTCTTTAGGGATCAAAACTAAAGTTTGATCATTTTACCGGGGAATGCAATTATGTTGTTATTTTTATTTTCACAATTTGTTTTTGTCTTGTTCTAAAGTTATTTTTATTTTCAAGTAGTACTTAAGTTGTCTTATGTTTTTGTTGATGTTGTTAGTTTTTCCATATGTCTTATGGTGTACTATTACTTTTTATGAAGAACATAAATATCCAGTCTTCAATTGGATCCAAGATGAGTAATGAAGATTTATGCCTTTTGGATAGTGCTACAACTCAGTACAATATTAAGAGAAATGAAATTTTTCTCTTATTTGGTTATGAAAAAAGCCTATGTTTATGCAATATCTGGCTGTACAAAATTAATTGAGGGCTCTAGAAAAGCAGCCGTATTACTACTTGGAGGAACAATATTAACTATTCAAGTCTCAAATAAACTTGTTGAGTTTCAAATCTATTCGCCAAAATGGTTACCATGTTGAGACCTCTAACGAATGAAAGGTTGAATACCTTCATATTACTATAATAAAAGCGGGGGCAAAATGTGTGTATGAAAAATTACCCGCATTTTCTTCTGGCTTGTACCACACAAATATTGGTGTGGTTGAATCACATGCCATAGTAAATAAAAGGTTTACTACTTCTAATGATTTTATCATTTGGCATGACCGGTTGGGCCATCCCGGTTCTAACATGATGCGCAGAATAATAGAGAATTTAAATGGGCACACATTGAAGAACAAGAAGATTCTTAAATTTAAGAAATTTTCTTGTGCTGCTAGTTCTCAAGAAAAAAATGGTTATTAAAACATCAGCAGCTAAACTTAGGATTGAATCCCCTGCATTTCTGGAACGTATACATGGTGATATATGTGAGATTATACACCCTCCATGATGACCATTAAAGTATTTTATGGTCTTTATAGATGCATCTACAAGATGGTCACATGTGTGATTATTGTCAACTCATAATATGGCATTGCGAGATTGTTGGCCCAAATAATAAGGTTAAGGGCATAATTTTCAGATTATGCAAATAAGACAATTCGTCTTAATAATGTTGATGAATTTACATCTCAGGCATTTACTAATTATTGTATGGCCACTGGAATAAAAGTTGAGCATCTGGTTGCTCATGTTCAAACTCAAAATGGTCTAGCAGAATCGTTGATTAAACGCCTCCAATTAATAGCTAGACCATTGCTAATGAGGACAAAGCTTCCCCTTTCAGTGTGGGGACATGTTATTTTGCATGCAGCAGCGCTTGTGCGCATAAGGCCAACCGGTTATCATGAAGACCCCCATTGCAGTTGGCTTTTGGTTAGGAGCCAAATATTTTCCATCTAAGAATTTATGGATGTGCGGTATATGTTCCAATTACTCCACCACAACGTACAAAGATGGGTCCCCAAAGAAGGTTGAGAGTATATATTGGTAATGAATCTCCTTCTATTATTAAATATCTAGAGCCTATGACAAGAGATTTGTTTACAACCAGATTTGTTGATTGTCATTTTGATGAATCCGTTTTCCCAACATTAGGGGGAGAAAATAAACAGCTGGAAAAAAAATAGATTGGAATGTATTATCTCTGTCTTATATGGATCCTCGTACAAATCAATGAGAACACGAAGTTCAAAAGATCATTTATATGGAAGATGCTGCACATCAACTGCTAGATGTATTTACTAACCTTCCACGAGTTACTAAATCACATATTTCAGCTGTAAATGTTTCAATTCGAGGTGATGTCCCAGTTAGACAGTATGATAATGCAAATGAGTCTAGACCATGACTTAAATGTGGTAGACCAATCGATTCCAAGGATAAAGATTCCCGAAAAAGAGAAGGAGCAAATGATCAAGTTGATCATAACGTAGAAGCAATTGCTCAAGGAGAGCATAAATACATAATAATTGATAAGACCTCACGGGAGGTTCAAGTACCTAGAAATGATGAAAATTAAGGGATCTCAATAAGTTATGTCTCTACGGGAAAAAGATGGAACCGAAATAATGTTTTTGTTGACAACAGTTTTGCATATGATGTTGCAATTGAAGTAATGCAACAAAAAGAGACCTTGAGCCAAAATTTGTCGATGAATGTAGATAGAGAAATGATTGGCCAAAATGGAAAAATACAATTCAAGCGGTATTGGCTTCACTCGAATAACGTAAAGTTTTTAGACCAATAGCCCAAATGCCTGAAGGTGTCAAGCCAGTGGGGTACAAATGGGTTTTTGTGCGAAAACGAAATGAGAAAAGTGAAGCCATAAGATATAAAGTATGACTTATGGCACAAGGGTTTTCGCAAAGGCCTGACATTGATTATATAGAGACATATTCTCCTATGGTAGATGCAATTACCTTCAGGTATCTAATAAATCTGGCAGTCCATGAAAAGATTGATATGCGGTTGATAGATGTTGTCACAACCTACTTATATGGCTCATTGGGCAATGAAATTTTAATGAAAATCCCTTAAGCATTTAAAGTTCCTGAAGCACATAAAAGTTCAAGGGAAACTTATTCAATAAAGCTTCAGAAATCCTTATACGAATTGAAGCAATCAGGGAGGATGTGGTACAATCGCCTAAGCGAGTATTTGCTAAAGAAAGGGTACAAAAATGACCTTATTTGCCCTTGTGTCTTTATTAAGAGGTCTGGATCTGAATGTGTCATTATAGTTGTGTATATTGATGACTTGAATATCATTGGCACTTCTAAAGAGCTTCCAAAGGCTGTAGAGTGTTTGAATAAAGAATTTGAAATGAAAGATCTTGGTAAGATAAAATTTTATCTTGGCCTACAAATTGAGCATGTAACAAATGGAATTGTTGTCCATCAATCAACATAAACTGAAAAGGTTTTAAAGAGATTTTTTATGGATAATGCACATCCATTGAGTACCCCCAATGGTTGTAAGATCGCTTGACATAAATAAAGATCTATTTCGGCCTCGAGAAAATGATGAAGAGCTCGTTGGTGATAAAACTCTATATCTTAGTACAATTGGGGCACTGATGTATCTTACCAACAATACCCGACCAGATATTTCTTTTGCAGTAAGCTTATTAGCAAGATTCAACTCCTCCCCCACAAGATGGTATTGGAATGGTGTTAAGCATATATTTAGATGTGATGACCCAAAATGTCATCTTTAAATTTAATAAGTAATTCTGTGTTCTCAGACCTCGAAAAGCACCATTTACCATTTCTCGACTTGTGTGCGCAGTCCGTAAAATTTTTCGGAAAGTTTTTATTTGAAAAATGGATTAAATGTGAAATAGAACTTTAAAACTCAACTAAGTTAACTTTGGTCAATATTTTGAGAAAACGGACCCAGATCAGTATTTTAACAATTTTGGTAGGTCCGTATCGTGATTTGGGACTTGGACGTATGCCCGGAATCGAATTCCGAGGTCCCAAGCCCGAGATATGGAATTTTGATGAAAAAATAAAAGTTTGAAAGCTTAATGATTTCTAAGCAATTACTGATGTTGGATTTATTGACCTCGGATCCGTATTTTGGTTTCGAAACCCGGTGTAAGTCCACTAGAATATTTATGACTTGTCTGCCAAATTTGGTGAGAATCAGAGTTGATTTGACGTGATTCAGACGTCCAGTTGTAAAAATATAAGTTTTAAACTTTTCTTGGAAATTTCCTTTAATTTGGTGTCCGATTCGTAGTTCTAGGTGTTATTTTGGGGATTTGATCACGCAAACAAGTTCGTATGATATTTTAGGACTTGGGTGCATGTTTGGTTTGGAGCCACGAGGGCTCGGGTTGGTTTCGGGTGGTTAACGGATCATTTTTGGACTTGGAAAAAAAGCTGCAGAAATATTCTGCTGGTATCCTTCTTCGTGTTCGCGAGAGGGGGCTCGCGTTCGCGAAGAAGAAGCTAGAGGCAGATGAAAGTAACTCTTCGCATTCGCGAAGAGGGGGGCCGCATTCGCGAAGGCTTGAGGTGCGAAGCTTCGCGTTCGCGATCGAAGCCTCGCGTTCGCGAAGTGAAAGAGGCTGCCCAGGAAAATTAGTCTTCGCGTTCGCGAAGGCCAAGCCAGGCAAGCATCACGTTCGCGAGGTAGCCCTCGCGTTCGCGAAGAGTAAAATTAGACAGCACAAATCGCGAGGCACTGACCGCGTTCGCGAAGGGTAAAAATCCCAGAAACAGAACTTAAGTTCTGGAAATGGGGTTTCGACCCATTTTCAACTCTTTTCCATTTTTGAGCTCGGGTAAGGCGATTGTTCGGCACTTTTTACGGAAATACATTAGGGTAAGTGTTCTTTATCCTATATTGATTATATTTCATGATTTCATACTCATTTATATCATAAATCCGAGAATTTATGGGGAAAATCAGATTTTTATAAAATCTTCCAAAAATAAAAATTTAAGATTTGAAGATCCATTTGACATCGGAATTGGATAATTTTTGTATGGTTGGAATCGTCTCGGAATGGATGTTTGGATTTCCTACGTTTTTTCGGATTTGAGACGTGGGTCCCACTGTCGAATATTTTAATGAATTTCGGATTTTTATCCGGAATATTTGTAAATTCATATGGAATTAATTCCTATGATTCGTATTGGGTATATCGAATTCTTTATGAATAGATTTGAAGCTTTTGGAGACAAATTTAAAAGGAAAAGTTGTGGTTGAGTAATTGATTGGAATTTGCAAAGCGAGGTAAGTGTCGTGGTTAATCTTGACTCGAGGGAATAGAACCCCTAAATTATTTGTTATGTGAATTGCATGTGAACGACGTATAGGCGAGGTGACGAGTGTCTATACGTCATCAAATTAAGTATTTGCATGCTTACTTGAAAAATTATAAATTATTTTAAATTATGAATTAATTATTATAATAATTATTTCTCTCCCTTTCTTTGTCAAATATTAATTCTTGAATTTCTGCTTTAATTGTTACATGCTATTTGAATTATGTACCTTAATTGTTATTTGACATTTAGCATATTAAATATTAAACTGCATATTTTCTCTCTGATTTCCATAATAATTTGCTATTTGCCTTTGTTTGTTTCACAATTAAATTATAAATTATTGTATGCTTGTTGTCTTATAATTTTATATTAATTTTTGCACTTATTGGGGAAATTTCTTCTATAAGAATTGGTAAATGAATATGTTGGAGGAGCGGGTTGCACACCGCAACATAATTGATTATAATGGACATATTGGAGGATCGAGTTGCACGTCGCAACAGACTTATTAAAAGTCCATATTGGAGGATCGGGTTGCACGCCGCAACAGACTTATTAAAAGTTCATATTGGAGGATCGGATTGCACGCCGCAATTGACTTATTAAAAGTCCATATTGGAGGTTCGGGCTGCACGCCGCAACAGACTTATTTAAAAGTCGACATACATATATATATTGGTGGATCGGATTGCATGCCGCAACAGACTTGATTAAAATGAATATATTGGAGGAGCGGGTTGCACGCCGCAACAGAACCGAATGTGAATATATTGTGAGAGCAGGTTGCACGCTGTAACAGAATTGATGAAAATGATAAACTGGTTATGACTCCCGAGTCGGCTTTAATTATTATAAACGAATTACCCGATTTATTTCTATTATTGTTGTTATTACTAATATTGCATACAGGTAACGTAAGTGACCCGCCTTAGCCTCGTCACTACTTCGTCGAGGTTAGGCTCAGCACTTACCAGTACATGGGGTCGGTTGTACTGATACTACACTTTACACTTCTTGTGCAGATTTTGGAGTTGGTCCCAGCGGCGTACCATAGATTTGCTCGAATGTCAGCTACCAGAGGAGACTTGAGGTATAACTGCATGGCGTCCGTGGTTCTGAAGTCCCCGTCTATTTTACTTTAGCTGTGTGTTTATTTCCAGAAAGCTTTATTTTATTCATACCTTTATTTGTATTTATTCTAGAAGCTCGTGCACTTGTGACACCAATTCTGGGACGGTATTTAGACACCGTTATTTTTATGGATTATTCACTATATTTCAAACTTTGCTTCCACATTTGTTTCTTTGATTGTTAATAATTTTAAAAAATTGTTTAAAATTTGGTTAATATTATTCTAACGTTGGCTTGACTAGCAAGTGAAATGTTAGGCGCCATCACGGTCCGAAGGTGGGAATTTCGGATCGTGATAGTTGGTATCAGAGCATTATGTTACATAGGTCTCACGAGTCACGAGCAAGCTTAGTAGAGTCTGAAGGATCGGTACGGAGACGTCTGTACTTATCTCTCAGAGACTATAAAGTTTAGGAACAATATCATTTATTTCTTATTCTGTCGTGCGATTTTATTTTATCATCGATGATTGAATTATTCTACTCTTATTCTCTCGCAGATGGTGAGAACACGTAATACCTCTACCGATGGACAGGGACTAGAACCCCCGGTGGCAACTATGGCCAGGGGTAGAGGTCGAGGTCGAGGTTGTTCTAGAGGACGAGGCAGAGGCCGAGGTAGAACTCAGTCCGGAGCTCGAGAAGCTGCACCTCTTGTAGAACCTCAAGTTGACCTTCAGGAGGAGGTTCCAGTTCAGAATGTACCAGCTGGACCAATTCAGGTCCCAGAAGGATTCATAGCTACTCAAGTGCTTCAGGACGCTCTAGTCCGTTTGGTGAGTCTCATGGAGGGCGTGGCCCAAAATGGTATATTTCCAATGGCACCAGCCGTTCCACAGGCTGTGGGAGGAGCACATACTCCCACTACTCTTGCTCTGGAGCAGATGGCTCCCCAGAATCAGGCTCCAGTAGCCCCGCCAATTGGGGTATTTCAGCCAGTTGTTGCGGCACAGATCGGTAATAGGCCCGCCATGTCTTTTGAGGCCTTATTGAGGCTGGATAAGTTTACCAACCTCTTTCCAGTTCACTTCAGTGGTACACCTTCTGAGGACCCACATGATTATCTTGAACGCTTCCATGAGGTACTGCGGAACATGGGTATAGTTGAGACCAATGGGGTTGATTTTGCTGTATTTCACATGAAGGGTTCCGCCAAGAGATGGTGGAGAGATTATACATTGACCAGACCAGTTGGATCGCCTGCACTTACCTGGGAGCAGTTCTCTCAACTATTTCTGGAGAAGTTACGTCCTATCACACTGAGGGAGGAATTTCGCAAGCAATTTGAGCATCTACTGTGGGGCAGTATAACTGTTTCTCAGTATGAGTCCCGTTTTGTGGATTTGGCCTGCCATGCTCTCTTTTTACTACCTACGGAGGGAGAGATAGTGAGGAGGTTTATTGAGGGACTCACTCACCCTATCAGACTTCAGATGGCCAAGGAGACCGGAAGTGAGATTTCTTTTCAGGCAGTTGCTAATGTCGCAAGGAGGATCGAGATGGTTCTTGCGCAGGAGAGATGGCAGAGGTCCGATAAGAGGCCTCGTCAGTTCGGTGGTTTCAGTGGTGCCTCGTCTGGAGGCAGAGGTAATTTTGGTAAGGGTCATCCTCCCAGACCATTTCATTCATCACTTCATATATCTCTCGGTGCTTCAGGGAGTCACGGTCCTATTATGCCTTACTCTGGGCAGCCAGCATTCAGTGCACATTCAACTCCTATCAGTGCACCACCACTCCAGAGTTACTACAGCGGTTATCCGGCCTATTTGGGTCAGCTTCAGCAGCCACGACATCAGGATGGGTGTTATGAGTGTGGGAACATTGGTCACATCAGGAGGTATTGCCCTAGATTGGCAAGCAATAGATCTCGGCAAGATTCTTGTGCCATTATACCGGCACCGATTGCTTCACCGCCTGCTCAGCCAGCTAGAGGCAGGGGTCAGGTAGCTAGAGGTGGAGGTCAGGCCATTAGAGGTGGAGGTCAGACCGTTAGAAGTGGAGGTCATCCAGTTAGAGGTCGTCCCAGGGATGCAGTTCAGAGTGGTGGGGCCCAGCCCCGATTTTATGCTTTTCCAGCTAGGCCTGAGGCCGAGTCATCTGATGCTGTGATCACAGGTATTATTCCAGTTTGCCATAGAGATTCTTCAGCTCTATTTGATCCAGGTTCTACTTATTCCTATGTGTCCTCATATTTGGATGTGCCTTGTGATTCTCTAAGTGCTTCTGTTTGTGTATCTACACCGATGGGAGATTCTGTTGTAGTAGATCATGTCTATCATTCATGTGTGGTTACTATTGGTAATCTTGAGACTAGTGTGGATCTTCTACTTCTTGATATGGTAGATTTTGATATCATCTTGGGTATAGATTGGTTGTCCCCTTATCATGCTATATTGGATTGTCATGCCAAGACAGTGACCCTAGCTATGCCAGGGTTACCTCGGTTAGAGTGGAAAGGAACTCTTGGCCATTCTGCTAGCAGGGTTATTTCTTATATGAAAGCCCGGCGTATGGTAGAGAAAGGGTGTCTAGCCTATTTGGCTTATATTCGCGATCCCAGTGCGGATGTTCCTTCTATGGACTCGGTACCAGTTGTTCGTGAATTTCCAGAAGTATTTCCTGCAGATTTGCCGGGGATGCCACCCGACAGAGATATTGACTTCTGTATTAATTTGGCTTCGGGCACTCAGCCCATTTCTATTCCACTATACTGTATGTCCCTGCTAGAGTTGAAAGAATTGAAAGAGCAGTTACAAGACTTGCTTGATTAGGGATTTATTAGACCCAGTGTCTCGCCCTGGGGTGCACCAGTATTATTTATAAAGAAGAAAGATGGCTCTATGCGGATGCGTATAGACTATCGGCAGTTGAATAAGGCCACTATCAAAAACAAGTATCCGCTATCAAGAATTGATGACTTATTTGATCAGCTCCAGGATGCCAAGGTAGTTTTGAAGATTGATTTGAGATCTTGTTAGCATCAGTTGAAGATTAGGGCATCTGATATCCCTAAAACAACTTTTCGAACTTGGTATGGGGATTATGAATTCCTAGTGATGTCATTTGGGTTGACAAATGCCCCAACAACATTTATGGATTTGATGAATCGGGTGTTCAAGCCTTATTTGGATTCTTTTGTGGTTGTATTTATTGATGATATCTTGATTTACTCCAGCAGTCGAGAGGAACATGAGCAGCGTCTTCGAAGTATGCTTCACACCTTGAAGAATAATCAGTTATATGCCAAGTTTTCAAAATGTGAGTTTTGGTTAGAATCGGTTGCCTTTTTGGGGCATGTTGTATTGGCAGGAGGCAGAAAGGTAGATCCTAAGAAGATTGAGGCTGTTGAGAATTGGCCTAGACCTACTTTAGTTACAGAGATCTGGAGTTTCCTGAGTTTAGCAGGTTATTATCGTCGGTTCGTGGAAGGATTTTCATCTATAGCAAGCCCATTGACCAGATTGACCCAGGAAGGTGTCCCATTCAGATGGTCAAACGAGTGTGAGTTGAGCTTTTAAAAGCTCAAAACTGCTTTGACTAAGGCGCCATTGTTGGCATCACCCACAGGTTCAGGATCGTATACGGTATATTATGACGCATCTCACATTGGTCTTGGTGCAGTATTAATACAATATGGAAAGGTGATTGCATATGCGTCACGCCAGTTGAAAGTTCACGAGAAGAATTATCCTGTTCATGACTTAGAACTGGCAGCCATTGTTCATGCACTGAAGATTTGGAGGCATTACTTCTACGGTGTCTCGTGTGAGGTATTTACTGATCATCACAGCCTTCAGTACCTGTTCAAAAAAAAAGATCTTAATTCGAGGCAGAGAAGATGGTTAGAGTTGTTGAAACACTATGATATCACCATTTTGTATCACCCTGGAAAGGCCAATGTGGTGCCCGATGCTTTGAGTAGAAAGGTTGTGAGTATGGGCAGTCTTGCATATATTCTAATTTGTGAGAGGCCATTAGCTGCAGATGTTTAGACTTTGGCTAATCAGTTCGTGAGGTTAGATGTTTCAGAACCCAGTCGGGTTCTAGCTTGCACAGTCGCTCGGTCTTCTTTATATGAGCGCATCAGAGAGAGGCAGTATGATGATCCTCATTTACTTGTCCTTAAGGACACGGTGCGGCACGGGGATGCCAAACAGGTTACTGTGGAGGAAGATGGAGTTCTGCCAATGCATAGTTGTATTTGTGTGCCTAATGTAGATGGGCTTCGTGAATTAATTCTTGAAGAAGCACACGGTTTCAGGTATTCTATTCCTCCAGGTACCGCCAAAATGTATCAAGATCTGCGGCAAGATTACTGGTGGAGGAGATTGAAAAAGGATATAGTTGCATATGTAGCTCGATGTCTGAATTGTCAGCAAGTTAAGTACGAGCATCAGAGACCTGGTGGTTTGTTTCAGAAGTTAGAAATTCCTGACTGGAAGTGGGAGCGTATCACTATGGATTTTGTTGTTGGGCTCCCACGGACTCAGAGAAAATTTGACGCAGTTTGGGTCATTGTGGACAAGTTGACCAAGTCAGCATATTTTATTCCAGTGGTAGTTACCTATTCTTCAGAGAGGTTAGCTGAAATTTACCTTCGTGAGATTGTCTGCCTTCACGGTGTGCCTGTGTCTATTATTTAACATCGAGGTATGCAATTTACCTCACATTTCTGGAGGGTTTTATAGCGTGAGTTAGGCATGCGGGTGGAGTTGAGTACAACATTTCATCCACAGACAGACGGATAATCAGAGCGCACTATTCAGATATTGGAAGATATGCTCCGCGCTTGTGTTATAGACTTTGGAAGTTCATGGGATCATTTCTTGACACTTGGAGAGTTTGCTTATAATAATAGCTACCAGTCGAACATTCAGATGGCTCCATATGAGGCATTATACGGAAGGAGATGTCGATCGCTAGTTGGTTGGTTTGAACCGGGAGATGCTCGGTTGTTGGGTACCGATTTTGTACAGGATGCCTTGGATAAGGTCAAGATTATTCAGGATCGATTTTGCACAGCTCAGTCTAGAAAAAAGTGTTATGCCGACCGTAAAGTTCGTGATATTGTATTCATGGTTGGAGAAAGAATATTGCTCCGGGTTTCACCTATGAAAGGTGTAATGAGGTTC
>AWOL01S0015945.1:103538-121369 GCA_000715115.1 Nicotiana otophora | reverse complement strand
TAAAAGTCCATATTGGAGGATCGGGTTGCACGCCGCAACAGACTTATTAAAAGTCCATATTGGAGGATCGGGTTTCATACCGCAACAGACTTATTAAAAGTCCATATTGGAGGATCGGGTTGCATGCTGCAACAGACTTATTAAAAGTCCATATTGGAGGATCGGGTTGCACGCCGCAACAGACTTATTTAAAGTCGACATACATATATATATTGGTGGACCGGGTTGCACGCCGCAACAGACTTGATTAAAATGAATATATTGGAGGAGCGGGTTGCACGCCGCAACAGAACCGAATATGAATATATTGTGAGAGCGGGTTGCACGCTGTAACAGAATTGAATGTGAATATATTGTGAGAGCGGGTTGCACGTTGTAACAGAATTGATGGAAATGATAAATTAGGTATGACTGCTGAGTCGGCTTCAATTATTATAAACGAATTACCTGATTTATTTCTATTATTGTTGTTGTTACTAATATTGCGTACAGGTAATGTAAGTGACCCGCCGTAGCCTCGTCACTACTTCGTCGAGGTTAGGCTCAGCACTTACCAGTACATGGGGTCGGTTGTACTGATACTACACTTTATACTTCTTGTGCAAATTTTAGAGTTGGTCCCAGCGGCATATCATAGACTTGCTCGGATTTCAGCTACCAGAGGAGACTTGAGGTATAACTGCATGGCATCCGCGTTTCTGAAGTCCCCGTCTATTTTACTTTAGCCGTGTGTTTATTTCCAGACAGTTTTATTTTATTCAGACCTTTATTTGTATTATTGTAGAAGCTCGTATACTTGTGATACCAATTTTGGGATGCTATTTAGACACCGTTATTTTTATGGATTATTCACTATATTTCAAACTTTGCTTCCGCATTTGTTTCTTTGATTATTAATAATTTAAAACAAATATTTACAAATTGGTTAATATTATTCTAACGTTGGCTTGCCTAACAAGTAAAATGTTAGGCGCCATCACGGTCCGAAGGTGGGAATTTCGGGTCGTGACATTAGATATCTTCGAGGAACTATAGATATGGGATGTTTTATTCTAATGAATTCAAGTCAAAAATGATTGGATATGCCGATGCAAGTTATTTGTCTGATTCACATAAAGCCCGATCTCAAACAGGCTAGTTTTTTTACATATGGAGGTACAGTTATATCATGGAGTTCAATGAAACAAATAATAGCTGCCACTTCTTCAAATCATGCTGAGATAATAGCCATTCATGAAGCTAGTCGGGAGTGTATTTGGTTGAGATCAATGACTTAGCATATTCAGGAAATGTATGATTTTCCTATGAAAAAAGGATAATCCAACTACACTATATAAAGACAATGTTGCTTGCATTGCTCAACTAAAAGGAGGGTACATCAAAGGAGACAAAACAAAGCATATTTCACCAAAGTTCTTTTCACGCATGATCTTCAACAAAATGATAAAATTAATGTTCAACAGATTCGTTCATGTGAAAATTTTGTTGATCTGTTCACTAAGGCATTACCAACCTCAACATTTGAGAAGTTGAGACAGAAGATTTGAATGCGCCGTCTTCGAGAAATAAAGTGATATTTTCATGAGGGGGAGTAAGATACGCGTTGTACTCTTTTTCCCTTAGCCTAGATTTTGTTCCACTGGATTTTTCTGGTAAGATTTTTAACGAGGCAGCAAATAAAGCGTATTACAGATATGTGTACTCTTTTTCCTTCATTAAAATCTTTTCCCACGGGGTATTTTCTTAGTAAGATTTTAACAAGGCATATTATCTATTTTTAGACATTCAAGAGAGAGTATTATAAAATTATTAGTAAATGTGGATATCCACTACTCCCATTACTTTCATCCATGATGTAAACGAAGTTCCTAAGTTGTCCGTCTCAGTTGAACATAAGAAGCAATAGCCAATATGCCGCTAAGTGCATGAAAATTCATCAAAAATGTATGTGTTGCAAGGCATCGACGACTTCAATTATGCATCTTTCTTTCTATGCCTATTTTGTAGCGCTCTACTAAAGATTGTGAGAACCTGATTCCTTGATGTACACGTAAATTAGTTCACTAAACCGAGTGTCCATTTTTCCACTTTCTTTTCCCTACTTTTTCGTATACTAGTATCTATCAACGTGCGTTATACGTTAATAATGACACATGATGGTTTAAACATTTATTTATATTTATTTATATGAATGAATAATAAAATTTAATTAATAAGAGAAATTTTATGGATAATAATACAATATTCATCTCAATGCCGAAAAATACTATTACATTAGCATAATACATGAATTTAAAATAAAAAGACATCATCAAAACTTACACAAATGATCAATTTTGTCGTGTTAGTTAGATAATTATGTATTACTTCCTCTAGTCCACTTTAAGTGATTTTTTGGTTGCTTTCACACATATTAAGGAATTCACCTTTTAGCATTAATTAACAATATAATTGACCATATTAACCTTAAAGTGGACCGGAGGAGTATAGTTTAAAAGTATTTAATGTGATGGTATCTTACCGAACACTTCTTTGTGGACGATTTTTTTGTGTGTATGTTTCCTCCTAATGATCTTGTTGCTCTGCCGTAACCAGAACTCTTGTTGTCAATCTTGATATCCCTCTTGAAAGTGCAACATATAGTTGTTCGTAAAAGAAAATATATTGCGGTAAATATAGTCAAATATTTAAGATGTTTATCCTTGTGCTTTATTTATTATATTTTTAAAACATAAACATATTACAAATTATTTTCACACAAATTTAAAAGGATATTCCTTAGTTTCGGAAGACCAAAGTTGAATTCAAGGATAAGAATATACTTAGAAGTACATTGACCAGTATCATAATTTTTGCATGTATGACGTTATTGTCAAAACTTCTATATACCATCTGTGTGCTATTACACAAGCTATTCGGTGTATCTAGATTTTTCAATAGCATGACGGCCATATTTTTCTTTAAAATCAACCTATAAACAATGGAAGATCAATTTTAACTTAGTCTATTATATATACGGTGACACTAACATACGTAATAAATAATAAACTTGACAACAAACATGTATGGTAGAATTGTAGAAGGCCGTTGATATTAAAGTATTTTTCTTAATAGTAATTACTGGTATCATTTTCCGTTGAATCAAAAACAGAAAAATATTTTATTTTTACCATAAAATTTTGCAATCAACCATTTATTTAGTCGATCAACATATTCATTTCTGCTAGCTAAGATAGCTTTTTAATTCTATCATGCGATTTGCACAAATTGTATTTTAATCTAATGATAGAAATATTTTTCTTATTAAATGCACTACTATTATCATTGGGGTTGATAACTAATTTTTCAGGAAGAAACAAATCATCTTTTGTTGGATGCTCTTATTCGTTTTCGACACGAAGCAAGAAGACAATGAATACTGAATTTGTTCTTGTTTTATATTTCTTGTCAGTTTAATCTTTTTCACTTGAGGCCAGAAGTATAACTTTGGCAAGCTAGCTTTTACAGTCGCTGCTTTTGTCGATTTTGGAACTACTGGTAGTACTTGATAAAACTCACCTCCCAAACCATTAATTTTTAACCAAACGGTTCATTAATATCCAATATATCTCTAGAACTCCGGGCAATTATTTCGATTGTTTGACACTTAGCCATAAGTGATTCATCCCATATTATCAATTTTGCTTTCCTTATAAATTTAGCATCATTATTCTGTTTTGATATATTTGTGATGGTTATTTAAGTTATTTGAAAAGGTATATCAAATCTAAAATGGGTGGCCTCACAATAAAATCATTATTGGTACACCACTTACTATTATTGCTAACAATATCGTGCTCTTGATATGATATTTGCAAGTAATGCATTACATAGAAATATTATTTTGATTTCGCCGGAGGCATCTACAAAGAATAATCCCGCTATACCAGAGTCGTCTCTTTATAATATAGTCTTGAAAGCTTGTTCTTGTTTAAGATTTAGCTTTGATTGTACTTTCTCAGACACTTGTATAATATTTTGATTCTTAATAATATACTAACATTTTTATTTTGTGTTCTAATTTTTTTAATCTCTAACGCTCTTTTTGTGGGATGAATTTATGTATCCTAAGTTTTTTTTAAACTTGAATAAGAATTTTACTCATATGATAAATTTAAAAAATAATTGAATTGGATTCTCTTTTCGTCTCTTTTCGTCTTCTTGAGCCGAGGGTCTTTCGAAAATAGCTTCTCTACTCCCTCAGAGTAGGGGTAAAGCTGCGTACACACTATCCTCCCCAGACCCCACTAGTGGGATTTTACCGGGTCGTTGTTGTTGTTGTATTTGGTTTTAACATAAAAAAATAATTTATTCTATGTTGATTCAGATTTTAATATTAGTTCATCTCTTATTTTGAATATTTAATCTTAATTAGATTTTTATCTGCCATAAATTTTATTTTCAAAGAGTAAAAAACTGATATGGCATTTTACTTTTAGATCTTTATGTTTGTAGAATCATTAGTGGTATTGACTCTTACCAGCTGTTTTTTCTTTTCTCTTTCTCACACATTTATATTCTTAAATATTTTCTTAGTTATTGTTTAATAATTGGATATTTTTCAGTATTACACGAAAAATTATTTAAAAAAATAATATTTGAGTAGGAAAACAGTTCAAATATAATATAAAATATATTATCGTGGGGATATTTTTTTCTCTTTCAACTCTTTATGCAGTCCATTTAATATTACTTTTATTTATATTTGGTATTGGATATTATGGAGTGGTAATGTATTGCCAATACGGAGGATTCTTATGAAATTGATTTTATTAAACCTTCATATATATTTTTAATAAGAATATAGACATAGAAAGTATTGTAGTCCAAAAAATAGGTTATTATAGTTATGTCCTTTCCCTATGAATTATTCCATTTAATATTTTCGGACTATTTTGGTCTATTAATATTGCATTTGTGCTTTTATAATAATATAGGCTCTCCTTTTTCTAAATGGATTTGGACAATATAATACATTCTCAAATTAGTCCAAAAAATAGGTTATTATAGTTATGTCCTTTCCCTATGAATTATTCCATTTAATATTTTCGGACTATTTTGGTCTATTAATATTGCATTTGTGCTTTTATAATAATATAGGCTCTCCTTTTTCTAAATGGATTTGGACAATATAATACATTCTCAAATTAGTCCAAAAAATAGGTTATTATAGTTATGTCTTTTCCCTATGAGTTCTTCCATTTAATATTTTAGGGCTATTTTGGTCTATTAATATTTTATTTATGATTTTATAAATAGGCTCTCCTTTTTCTAAAAGGATTTGGACAATATAATATATTCTCAAATTAAATTAGTAATAGGATATTATAATATATTTTCAAATTAAATTAGTAATAGGAATTTGTAAGAAGTATATCCTAAAAGTAATATGATTACATGACTAAAAATATATCTCTACAAGAAAGTAATTATATCAAAAGGAAACATAATGTGTTCCTAAAGGTATTCACTACTCTCTCACTCACTCACTGTTACCCTAAAACACTCTGAAATTATTGAATAACCTCCTCTGGTGCAAGCACTACTTGGAGCTTATTTTCGAGGCTCTTGCGAACTCTGAAGCATCGAGGATTTTGGGTTTTTGCTATTAAACTCTGCACTCTTTTAATTATGTTACTGGTTAGTGTTTAAACCCTCATAATATTTACTTTCTTCCCTTCTCTCTGTACATGTATCTGAATTTTGGTTCAACTATGATGGAGTTCAACTTGATTTTATTTTGTGTTAATTGACGCATGAGAGTAGTGTACTGTTCATGTCATGACTCACTATGATTTGCACTCTGCAATTCCTTATCTCCTAAGACTAGTTTTGCACCTTGTAACATCTTTACATGTTAATTTTGAACTTCAATATTGTGGTTGTATATTGTTTCTGCCTATTATATTTAGATAATGCCCTAACTTTTACTTGAATGAACTTTTACTAAGTCATGTGTATGTTGGAGTACTTTTTTGTAATACTGCCCAAAAATCTGTTTTAAACTTGTGTTTTGCTACCCTGATTTTCTAAAGGCAAACATTCTATTTCAACTGACTAAGACCTTGCTCCTAGGTTAACATGCTTTTTCAGTATGCCTTGGTTCACTTGCTACTTTCTCCTTTCTGTGATAATCAATATATGTATACCTCCATTATGTCCAAGTATTGATATGGCCTTAGGTTAGACTTGACTTAATTTAGGCCCTTAAATGTCAACTAATGCAATCTAGGTATGTTTGAAAACTTGTTTTCCTTTTCCTATGATGTTTGTCTATGTGATGCTTTGCTACTGAACTTTCCTGAATTTTGCTGGTCTACCTGACCAGTTATGCTGTATGATCACTCTGGGAATTTCTATCCATTCTCTTTACTTGTTGCTTTGGTATTCTGAATTCCTATTCTTAAACGGCTGAAAGCCAAGGCTACCTAGGTTCTCTGTTGGCCTCCCTAGTGCGAGCACTGCTCAGGGTCTAATTGAGGCCCTTGTGAACTCTGACGCACTAGGGGCTTGGCCCTAGTCATTCATCTTAACCTCCAAACTATCCCTAATGCTCTACTTCCCTATCATGTACTGTATTCTATGTTGGTTGCTCCAAGTAATGCAATATTTGGTGTTATGGCTCATTGAAATGGGTCTAAACTCCCCTATGGACCTGTGATCGTGTGGTTATTTGTTGAAGGTCTAAGTCTGCTATGCCAGAAGTTTTGAAGGCCCTGAAAGGCTGGGTATTTAATTATTCTATTTGGGCCCGCTATAGGCCTGTCTATTGCCATGTAATATTACTACTTTATTATTAATTTGGGTCTGTAATAATACTCTTTGTATAAACGATTGGGGTGTTAGTAAATGGGGATGGGGTAGATTCTAATATTAACGTATGATGGGTAGAAAATATGTCTATAGGATTGAATGATGCTTTGCCTTATGTTGTTTATTCTCTATGTATACTGTAGAAAGAATGCCATTAGGGAAACACACACACTTGCACTACTTGTTTATTAGTAAAGCCTGAACTCAAATGTCTCAAAATCTTTGTAGCTATATGTTGATTAGAGAACCTACCCATAGGAAATATTGTTGAATTTCTTGTTAATTCGCATTACTAGAGATCATTCCTATAGGACTCTAATCATATCATTTGTTATGGTATTGCATATTTCACCTAGAGAATCTGCCTATAAGGTCTAACAATAAAATCAGACTCCTCAATTGTTAATCGTTAGAAATCCTGCCTATAGGACGCCACTGTTCGCCTTAATAACTAGTAATAACGCCCTTTAAACACTGTTCATCACTCACTTAGGCCATTATCAAGTGTATGAGTAATTCTGAATTTCCACTTTCTCTATCACATAACTCACCTAGGCGCAACAATTATAGGGCTAGTAATTGAGGAATTTTCCTTCTCAATAACCAGTGTGTAATAACCTATGCAATACTGTCTATGAATCTCGTTGGTTCCTGAATATGCTTGTGTGCCTTGGTGCATGCCACCTAGAAATCATACCTATAGGGAGTTAAGTTCCTTAATTCTAAATTGCCTAACATGAAAAACCTGTTTCGCGTGCATTTGTTGTTTAAGTGTGGAGGTAAACTTGAGCCTTAAATTGCCATATTTGAAGTCCAATGTATTTTTGTATGTCGCTTAGTTTTAACATTTCTGAGCAGCCTAAGTGAGGTCTAGAACCACCCAAAATAGAGATCCAATACCTCCTAGACCATAGGTATGGGACGGGTAGTGCACACATCAGGTACGACTTATAATTGAATTAATGCACTTTAGGTAACAACTTTAACATAATAATCAGGTAGTATGAGATGATAGTCTGTGCCCGTTGAATAATATGAGTAACACCTCATCTTGAGGGAGTTATGAAGTATTATTTATGTTGCACGGGGTGATCCTTTATGCTAAAAAACTTAGGACCCTCCCCCCTTTCCTCTTTAAATGTTGTTATTATATCTAAATAGTTGTATCCCCATGTTCGCACTAAGATCTGTATTAATCATGTTGTAATAAAGTTTTGTGACTTCTAAACTCCCTTTGTTTATTTGATCACCTAGCTTAATCATAATCCACATAATAATAAGTTCGTTCGGGACCCACCATTATGGACCAAAAAGTAATTATACTAATAGGATTTCTAAAGGTAATCATGCAGGATTCCTAACGTATAGTATTATGTCCTAAAACTAATAGGATTATAAGACTAATATCTAGAATTCCAATTATTTTCTTTTATTATGAGTTATTATGCTTAATACTATAAGGTTATTTTTGTAAACCGGCATTGTATTCATGCTTTTATAATACTATAGATGAATATTAATTATGTTACACGAGATTTACTTAATTTAACAAGTACATCTCATTTTATGCTAAGTTGATTTTCACATATTTCCGGAGAAATTTATTGTACTGATTTTTATAGGGAGAATTACACCCTTTATCACTTGGCCCAACAACCCATCAGACAATGGCCCATGTTTAAAGCCCTTACCTAATGTAGCACGGATTATACATAACCTCAAAATTACTTTTCACCAGTTAGCACACCCCTTTTTTCTTCGTTCTTCTTCTTCTTCCCGTGTCACGCCTTTGCACCCTTAAATTTCTCTACATTATTATTCTTCTTCAATTCTTCTTCCAGATTCAAAGCTGATAATCACTATTTTGATGAAGAAGAAAACCAATTTGCAAGAGAATTAATTATTTGGAGTCATATGAAGATCACTTCTGTCACGATCCAAAACTCGACTTATCGTGATGGCGCCTATTATAATAGTAGGCAAGCCTACATCTCACACATACCAACATTTTTAAAACTCAATTATGCTGAAGTAAGTTTAGATAATTAAGAATTTCATAAATATCGGATATGAACCTCAAAAATCAATACAAGAAACCTCCCAAAAGATTTGGGTGTCACGAAGTACATGATCATCTATATATATGTATATATCAACATAGTCTGGTACACTGTCCAGAAAGTAAGACAAAATACATAAAAACGAAAGATAGGGGAAAGAGGAGCAAGGTCTGCAGACGCCAAGCAGGTACCTCGATGATCTCCGAACATGTAGACTCCACGATCAACGACCGTTGTGCCTGAAAATGCCTGAATTTGCACACAAGGTGCATGATGTAGTGTGAGTATAACCAACTCAATAAGTATCGCAAATAAATAGGGCAAGGTAAGAGAAGCTTAATTTGTTGAAGTCACTAGTTAAATTAGTACAATTCTATCCTTTTTTTATTAACATAATGTGAGATTTAAAGCTAGCCCATAAGGCTTCGTGATACGAATATCCGTGTGTGCATGTGCACCAGTTCTCAACTACCCTGCTCAACAGTATTATGGCATGTAGGGGAAAGAAAATAAGTAAATCAAATAAATGATCAAGAAAATACAAGTTTCACCCACTGCATGGACAACTCATGTGTTGCACGGACAACTCACGTACTAACAATATAATCTGCACGGACAACTCATGTGTCAATAATATCAATATATGGATCCGCACGGACAACTCACGTGCGAATAATATCAATATGTGAATCCGCATGGACAACTCATGTGCTACACGGACAACTCACATACCAATAACATAATCCGCCTAGCATAGTCGCAGGGCCCAGTCCAAAATATCATACATAAGCAATAACGCAAGTGTACATGTATATAATGAGTGAAATAAGATTTCTCCTATCCCTGGACTGGTGTAAATAACATGCTAAAGTGTAGCCATGTGCAAAGTGTGATATCGATAAATCCGGAAATTTCATCAATGAAAAGCAGGTATTATGTTCATTCAGGGATTTAAACCTCTAAGTAGACTCATCATGGCTTAATTAGATCACATAAACTGTTATCACATGGTAGATATCGAAGCTCGAAGCTTAATAGTCATTTCTAGGCTTATAGGAGCCCGAGCACAACCCAAACATTTATACACAACCCCGGTGCCCGCACATGGGATCATCCCCACACATATGTGCACCCAAAATCACGTGGCTATCACAACAATTCAGGCAACTCGTGCCTCAACTGAGTTTAAATACGATACTTACCTCAAACAACTCGAATCACTCCGCTAGCAAGCCCTTGCCTCACGAATCGACCCCCGAGTGCCTCGAGTCTAGCCATAAACAATTCGATCCAATCAACACGAGCTAAAGGAATCAATTCTATAAGAAAATATTAAGTTATGAATCAAAATCAAAAAGTCGACTCAAAAGCCGACCCCCCGGGCCCACGTCTCGGAATCGGGGAAAAGTTAAAAACTTCGGAAGTCCATTCCTCCACGAGTCCAACCATACTAAATGTATCAAAATCCAACACCAAATCGACACCCAAATCCCCAATTTAAACTCTCCAAATCCCTAGCCCCAAACCCCAAATTACACCTTAAAACCACACAACCTAGGTGGGAAAATCAATGGGGAAACATAATTATTGGGCAAAATAAACCACAAGTGATTTACCTCAAGAATCCCTTCAAAGTCCCTCTCACAATCGCCTAATCCCGAGCTTGGAATGTTGAAAAATGAAGAAAATCTTGGAACCCTCGTTTATAATACACTGCCCAGCCTTTTCGCTTATGCGGAACACTTAATCGCACATGCGGTTTTGCTTTTGCGGACATTCCTCCGCTTCTGCGGACCTGCCTCCCCAGGTCCCCCTTCGCTTCTATGATACTTCCTCCGCATCTACGAACTCGCAGGTGCAGAAATTCCCTTCGCACCTGCGCAACTCCCTAAGCTGGCCAAACTCCGATTTTGCGCCGCATCTATGACCACGCAGGTGCGCAAAAATCACTTGGCACCTGCGATCACTGCCCATTTCTTCCCAGGCCGCTTCTGTGATTCCCTGCTCACTTCTGTGAGCTCGCACCTTTGTTTAATGACTATTCCTTTCTCTCAAATTACGTGGCATAATTTGTTTAATGAGTCCAATTAAGTAACCAAAATATTTGATCTAAGCAACGCTAATTTCACTTTCGTCAGGGGTGAAAACTTACATATCTTAGAATACCGTAAATAACTTCTTTTTTGGGGGGTAAACTGAATATATTAATATGTTAAAAATACTTTATGAATATAGTAATACGCACTTGCTTCAGAAAATAACAACAACAACAACAACAACAACACAGTATAATCCCACTTGTGGGGTCTGGGGAGGGTAGTGTGTACGCAGACCTTACCCCTACCCTGGGGTAGAGAGGCTGTTTCCAATAGACCCTCGGCATCTTTCCCTCCAAGAACTCCCCACCTTGCTCTTGGGGTGACTCGAACTCACAACCTCTTGGTTGGAAGTGGAGGGTGCTTACCATCAGAGCAACCCACCTTGTCAAATAAACTTAGTTAAATGCAGTTCTATTTATTTTCAACCATATGCTCACATTGTATGAGACAAAAGAAGTTTAATCAGATGTCACGCAGTTTACTTTGTTCACATAACGAAATGAGAAAATTGACAGTAATTGCGTAGAAAAGCGCTGAAAAAAATTAATTTATTAAACTTTTACATCAATGTCAAGTCTCTTTAATCATTAGAT
Organism: Nicotiana otophora; assembly: GCA_000715115.1. Lineage (NCBI taxonomy): Eukaryota > Viridiplantae > Streptophyta > Magnoliopsida > Solanales > Solanaceae > Nicotiana > Nicotiana otophora. The sequence continues at coordinate 109,765 of AWOL01S0015945.1, read as the reverse complement.
ATTCGAATTCCACTTATCCGATTAATTTGAAATCACACTAAATAAGCTTTAAAAAAAAAAGTAAACTAGTACTTCTTACCAAAATATTTCTAAATTTTCTAACTCGAAATCTTTAATTGAAAGTTAAGAAATCCCAATCATCCACGTCGTCTCTGTTAGATGGAGTATTAAATAAACTAATCTACTGTATTATCTATAGGCTATAGTATATAAAAAGAAAAAGGAAAACAACCCTTTTTTCCTTTAATTATTCCAATATTCCAACTTGTGCCTAAACAATGACTTCCTATAAGGTAAATAGTTCACTTTCCATAATTACTGAGACCCATGCATTTCACGCGCTAGAGATGAGAGTTATTTAATTCTATGTTTCTTACAATTATGAACCTACCATTCCATGTCATCTACAAAACTACTTATGTAAGTGAAGAAAAACACAGAGGCCTTCAGATCCAATCCCATGTCTTCCAATAATCTTGCTTCCGATTCTTCCTCTTTAAACTCGCCTCAGTCCGCCATGTCATCACAAAATTCCCAGTCCTTCCATTGGCACTACGCCGAGTTTGACGATAACGATTTCCAAATCCGCGGCCGTACACTCTTCTTCGTCGTCGTCCTCTTTGCTATCATTCTTATAGCTACTCTTCTTTTCCTTTACGCTCGTTGGGTCTGCAAGTTCCGTTCTCCCTTAAGCGCGGAAGCTGCTCGTTCTGCTCACGCGCCGTCGTCGGTTCCTCCACCACCACAAGGTCTTGACCCGGCTTTTATTGACAATTTGCCGATTATATTACACAGAACTTCGGACTGTAGAGGTAATACCGCTGCGGAAGTTGAGTGTTGTATTTGCTTGGGAATTTTTCAAGATGGTGATAAGGTAAAAGTTTTGCCGAGCTGTCAACATTGTTATCATTCGGAGTGTGTTGATAAATGGCTTAGAAATCAGTCGAGTTGCCCTCTGTGTCGTGCCTCTCTCCAATTTGACTCAGCTGTTTGACTCGGCTGTGTCAGTATTTATGCTCCAGAAGCTTCCTTCTTTTTACGTTGTTCTTTTTTGAGTTTTATCTCTAGCAAGATTATTTTCTTTCAGTAATTAGATTAACACGGGTTTATTTTCTTGTTAATTAAAGATGGATGGTAATATAAACTGTAAGTAGTAGAAATTGCCATCTTTTTTCTTTCTAGTGGATTTGCATTGGAGGAAGGAAACTATACTCCGATATTAGATTGTTCGGATTTTCTGAACTGAATTCGAATTAATCGAAATATTGAGCAAGAAAGAAATACTCAATCGAAAGAAAAATGTACAGTAATTTCCGCTACAGGCCAAAGCATGTCATATCCGCTTCCTTAGGTAAGGATTGTTTTTTTCTGCACCATTTAAGTCTTAATAAGAGTAGTAAATGATGTTTCCGTATAGGGATTTTCTTTTTGAGTGGTACTCTGTTTTTGTTTCATCATTTTTTTTTTAATCTCAAAGGTAACGTGAAGTAATCTGCAGAAGATTGCTCGTATCTCTAGGTATTTGAAAATTGATTGGATAATATAAACTATAATGTATAACTCGTTTAAATTATAAGTGCAAGTCAAGCAGAAGCTTTGACGAAGACAATTTTACTTAATTGTGGTACAAGAAATGTTAGTACTATGGAAATGACTGACTTGGAAGAATACACTTTTTTTTTTCATTATTGAGAAATTGCTACATAGTATAGGGTACCTTGCTAATACGATTAGAAACTTGGTGTGGATTTGTTCTTTATTTCTTAATTTAAATATCAAACTTTTATTTTTGACCGAATTTGAACTTAATGCGTCTAATAAAATTAAATCAAAGCCGTGACTCGTGAGGTGACTGAATTAGAAGAATTCATATCAAATTTTGTTGAGAGCCGAATGTATGATTCATAGAATGTTTTGCTTTTTCTTGGATCAGCCAAGTGGCCAAAAGTAAAACTACTAGTACTAAAATAGCAAATGCGTCCTTAACTTTAATTTAGGCTCATTTTTATGATTTAGGTTCATATTTTGTGTAAAGATGTCACTCTTGAGTGAGACTATTTAATTAGTTAGTACACAAGAGCCGAAAGAGTAGCCATTTATATAGTTTTGTTAAAAAAAAGTTTGGCATAATTAAGTTCGAATCCAAGTGTCTCCTAGTACTTAAGTATAGTACTAATATTGTCCCTATTATGTCTAGGTACGTCTTTATTATATCAACTCATATGTATTTTCCCGAATTAAAAAGTTGGATATCGAGAAAAACTGAGAATTTTGGCACCAAAAACATTATGAGAGGATATTAATTGTCGATGATATTGTATGAAAAAGGTTGGACGCAGTGTCTCCTAAGCATTGCTGATCCAGTTAGTTCTCGTGTCCTCCCTAATTTAATGAAATGCATAACAAATAGTAAAATATGTTGGGAATTAATTTGTAGTTGCATCACGGATTAGATTTTAGATCTCCAATTCTTTAATAAAAAAAGAAAGGAAAACAAATGACTTGCAAAAATTAAAAACTGTGAACTGATCGAATAAAAGAGGTATAACTTAATAACCATTCAAAATGTTAGGTATTGATTTATTTGTTGCAGATTTAATTATGAGAAGAATGTCAGATTTATATTATTATTATTATTATCATCATTTGTCTCTACCAGACCAACTCCAATTACTCTCCACAGTTGTCATCTGACCAAAGTAAGTTGTCCTCTCTTTCTTTTTAATTTTTTCGGTTTTTGGATTAGCAGACAGAGGTAGGAATTTTTCAAGTTTGGGCTTAAGTTGATACATCAGATCTATATCAGACTGTAGATATTACCAGAAAACAATTCTAGCACACAAGAGTAGGGAAAAGCCTTAAAGCAGTGGCAGTAAATTTAGTAGCTCAGAAAAGGAATGAGAAGGGTAACTGGGTAATGAATAAAAGTGTAGTTTGAAATTCAATTAATGCAAATATATCTTCTTCTAGATATTTAATAAAATTATACCGACCTCATTTCTAGATCTTATAAAAATTATAGAAAACTACATGCTTCTCCCACAAAAAAACAATAGGCACTAGATATTTCTTTTTCTTGCTGACAATAGCGCAATTTGCTCATGCCCTAATAAATCATGTATAGAAGATGTTCCTCAATCATAGGTCCCCTCTCGAGCTCTTGGTATGATAAAATCATAAAAAATTTGGTAAAGAATGTTTGCCCTTTTAATGGGCAAGAATATGAATTATAGCATGTGACCGAGCTTCTTGAGACCAAAATTATTTTTTATTTTTTTCAATTTTTTTTAACTTGAAGTGTTTGACCAAGTTTTTTTTTGGAAAAAAAGTACTTTGGGAAGAAGCAGAAGCAATTTCTGATAAGCAGAAAAAAGTAGTTTCTTCCCAAAATCAAAAGTAGAAGTAGTTTTAACTTTTCGTTTTACCAAAAATACCCTTAATAAAATATAATATATACAAAAATAACCGTTAAACCTAATACTTAGGATATTAATGTATAAATATTTCCTATTATTTTTAGGATAGCTTTCTAATATATAGTAATTTTAGAGGTGAATGATTTTATATTTGTTGAATGATTTTTAATATATTTAACTTATATTAAAAGAATTAAGTACTTTTAAATTTTATTTTTATATTTTACTTAAATAAAATAAAAAGATTTAATTATTGCTTGTAATAACAAAATTTTGAGATTATTTATTTACTTATAATATTTAACTATTAAGTAAATCCTTATTCGTAATTTGATACTTAAAAGACACTTTCTGAAAAGTTTGGCCGAACACAAATTATTGCTCAAAAATGTTTTTCAAATTGATTAGCCAAAAGACACTCTCTCTGAAAGTACTTTTTTCGAAAGCATTTTTGAAAAATACAATTTTCAAAATAAGTTGATTTCTTCAGCTTGACCAAACAGACTATTAGTCGGGTTCTTATGTGGGTATCGGATACGGAATGAAAAATTACAAAATGTATAAAAGAAAGATTTTTACGTAATGTAATAGAAGAAGGAATAACAGATAAAGATAAAAAAAAAATCAAGGTTAAAATCATAAGTGTGAGAATGAAGGTAGCAGACAAAGACGGGTCTGAGTTTTTATTAGTAATAGAGATGGAGATGGCCAGTACTTGCTGTCGTGTAGGGACAATACGAAGGGAGGAATGGAAATTATTCAGCTCAGGCATTAAAGGACAAAAAGAGTGGGTGACTGCTTCAACCCCATCAAGCTGTCATTGTTCTGTTTTTTGCTGACTCCTAAATCCAAATATCTGACTTGGAAAGATGACTCTTAAATTTACTTCCAAATTTTGAGAAAAGGAAAACAACTTCGCCCACCGTGGGGCTCGAACCCACGACCACAAGGTTAAGAGCCTTGCGCTCTACCAACTGAGCTAGACGGGCAACTTGCAACGGTCGCGGATTTTTCTTATTACAAAGTTCCTCCTGACTTTTACTATCTACGCTTGAGGTCATATTTGTATTGAATAGTTAAATGCTGTTATTGACAATGTGTGTTGCTCTGATGGTAAGCACCCTCCACTTCCAACCAAGAGGTTGTGAGTTCGAGTCACCCCAAGAGCAAGGTGGGGAGTTCTTGGAGGGAAGGATGCCGGGGGTCATTTAGAAACAGCCTCTCTACCCCAGGGTAGGGGTAAGGTCTGCGTACACACTACCCTCCCCAGACCCCACTAGTGGGATTATACTGGGTTGTTGTTGTTTGTTGTAGTTAAATGCTGTTATCGTGTACGCCATTCTTTGATTAATTTCTTTAACAAGTTTATGGGAGAGAGTACCTAAGCTGGTCCAATTACTCCCTCTATCTCATGACAATTTACTTCCGGGTTTAAAATACAAGAGTCAAAGCATCTAATTTTCTGTAAATTCGGGTATAGATTTTCAAGTGTTTTGAAAAAGTTTACATATTTAATGTTTACTATAAGTCATCATAGTTAATAACTTGAAATATTTAAAGAGTTTGAGAAAAACATAATCAAAGCAATAATTGTTAACATTCACATGAAATATATAGCCACGAATGGGTGAGATTTGAAAAGGTGCAATTCAGATTGCAGCCTTTACCTAGTGTCTGTTTTGCGAGGTGCCTTTACATAAAAGAGATTGCAAAAAAATAAAAAAATTCCGCAACTTAAAATAAAAATTTGCCAAAATGTAAAAATCAAAAAATTTTATTGGTCCAAAAATTAATCAACCAAATCCAAAATTGAGTAATAATAGCTCGAAGGCTTGCCTTCTTTATAACCGTTTAAACTAGTGTATAAGTTAGTTTCTAATATTAGCCGAAGTACTTTTTCCTTGAGGGACAATATCATTTTTCCATTTCTAATTCACGCCTTAAGAACCCAACAAATAAAGACCAAAAGAGGGAAATGCATGCATATCCACTTTGCGTTCTATCTTGAAAACAGTTTTGGTTTCAACTTTCAAGCTTCAGCCATGAGAATCATGGCCCTTTACACGAGTCATTTGTTGATCAATGGCTTGATGCTTTTGTCTAAGCCTAGGTAACATGCTAAAGTAGATTCTTGTCACCATTTGTGAGAATCTAACTATATTTTTCAAAAGCAGCTCGATTCTTCCTTGCTAAACGGTTTTCGTTAATTTCTGCCCGTCTCCACTTGCTTTATTGACTGGAAAAATGTGTCACAGCACAGGTCATAACAAAGATCTTATCTCCATATGGATGGCATGTGAATCTTATCTATCTGTACTGTCAACTAATCTTATAAGCGTTACCGGACACTTGGGGCTGAGCCTAACATTAGAGATGTCGATAATTATTCGAAAATTGATTAAATCAAACGGAATTGAACTTTACTATATTAAATTTTTAATTTCTTAAGTAAAATTATAATTTTGATACAATCTTATAACCATATTGAATAATTAGGATGTTTTAAATTTTTTAAAAAGTTCAAATATTATCAAACCAAGTTGAAGTTTAAAATATAAAGCATCAAAAAAATTTGTTTTGCGCCTTTAGTTGGATTCAGATTGAAACAGCACAAGTAACAAACTATATTTGTTTTGACAAGCTTCAGTAGCAAGTCACCAGAGTACTTTTCTGATCCTGACCTTCTTCTTTATCGTTGTAATATTTGAGTCAAACATCAAGTATGTATGTATGTATATATATATATATATATATATATATATATATATATATATATATATATATATATATATATATTTATTTATTTATTTT